>OMNS01036863.1:0-11500 GCA_900303225.1 Laemonema laureysi | reverse complement strand
TACTTGAGAGGCACGCTGACATGTTAAGCATTTTCCACCTGCTCTGCCTACCAACCATTTTCCAGCTCTAAAATAAACCTGTTTATACCATGGTCTGGGTGAATACTCTTTTCTGATTGGCTGATAGGTGTGTGTTGAAACAATGTATTGCACACTGATAGTTCAGCTCAAGTTTAATGACCGCTGTATGGTGTGATCCTTCTGAACACAATAACCATCATAGCAAACATACTGCGAGACATTTTGACCTAAAATCAAGTTTGATTTTAATACTTTGTAAAGAGTTACGGCCATGGAGCCATAACCTTCGTTTCCCTCACCCCGTTGTGATTTATACTGTTTTTATATCTTATTGTTTATAGGTCACAGATATGTATATTTATATTTACAATTTAGCATTTTAAATTTGCTTAGTTTTATAGGTTTTATAGGTTTATAGGTCACAGATAATTGTTGTTTGTTATGTGTAAATGCACCGTTTAGTATTGCTACTCAATTTCGTTGTACTCTGTGCAATGACAATAAAGGAATTCTGATTCTGATTCTGATTGTAACTGGCTTGGTTGTAAAAGGGACTAGAATGATTCCTTGTCAACTATAAGCCGTTGCTTCATAACCTTTTGATTTTGAGTGCAAAACTTGCCCTTACTTAACGCACACGACTCGTTGATTATCCCTTACTCAACATCTAGGCCTACCGGTGTCTTGGTCATTGGAGGATCTCAGCAAAAGCCACTCAGGTGGTGTGTAGCATTCGCTACATGTTATAGGCCGTTATCACAGGTTTAGCTGATTAAGTTAATTATAGGTCTGTAGTCATGCCAGTGTGCATAATTAATGTGTGTGTAACGTGTGTTCTATTACGCCTCTGTGATAAAGGTCTATTAAAGTATTCATTATCTGCACACATAATGGGATGTGATTTGCAGTTAGCGTTAGCACTTACCAGTCAGAGCTTTGGGGACATTGATGAATATGGCCAAGTCACAATTACCCCTCATGCCTTGTGGGGAGTAAAACATAATGAATAGACAGTATAGGAATATATGTATTTCTTTGACTTTTTTTAAATATTTAAAGGTGCTGTAGGTAAGCGCTATTATTTGAGTGTAATTTATTAGAAATGGCAGCGCTGTGAGAATATCTGTGAGAAGCTATGAGAATATGTTTCGAGTTGACTGCGCCTGCGTATGAGACAATTTCGAGACACTCCCGGCTCATTTCTGACCAATCAGGGTATCTTGTCCTTGATTGGCTCGAGGAATCCATCTTGCCTGTCAATCACAGGTTCAACGGCATTCATTTCAATGGCATTCATTTCAATGGCGGAGAAATGTAGAGAAATGTCTGGCTCTCTTCTGCTCTCTCTCTTTACAACTCTCAAATCTTACCTACAGTACCTTTAATAGAGTTAATACAGTACTTTCAAAAATGTGTCAGTGGTGTTTTTCTCACACGACAGCACACAACATGGACAGCTCACCACTGATGACCCCCTGGTCCCCTGGCAGCCCAGGGGCCAGGTGGATGTGTGTGCGCTCCATGCGGCTCAGGCCCTGCTGCTGGATGGACCTCCACCTGCTCAGGTAGGTACCGTGGACCGCCTCGCTGGGGCAGTCTGCTGAACCGGCCAGGACCGGCCTCAGCTCCAGGTCTTTCACCTCATAGGACCATTGATCATTGGTTTCAAATATTAGATTACAAATATAAAATTAGATGGGTACTTCATTTACTCATTCCGAAGGGGAATTAATTGAATTGTAGCAGAAATTCAGATTTATAAAATAAAATGTATCAATATATAAAGGCAGATTATATTAGAAAATATGAATAAAGTCAATACTGAATCCTATGCAATCAAAAAAATACAAATTATCTGTATTTTCAATATTATATGTGCAATAATATTAGTATAATTAGATATTGAGTATATTGCAGATACAAACCAAGACAAAGAGGTCATAGCGAGGTGTCACAACACAGGTGTTGATCATAACTTTGACTATTTGACATAGTTACATAGTTATATAGTTACCATACAAAGACCAGACAGGTGCTGTGTTAGCAGATGTCAACGAAACACACTCGTTATTGAGGTTAGGGAATAAAAACGTACTGTAGGTTGCCATGATGAAACTAGGTTGAAACCTATGTATGTGTGTGGCTGGACCGTACCGGCCAATGGTGTAACTCTATCACACAGCAACCGTGTCACTCAGTCAATCAGTGACAGACTTTGGCGTTTCTAGGGCTGGCCTCGCCTGCTGCCGTCCAGCCAAAAAGTGTGTTTCTGTCTGTTTCTGTATCTTATATTTACAAGGCTTAAAATTCACTGTTGACATGTTGCCGTGGGCAGCCAGATTTGGATCAAATGTCAATCTTTTTGTGTTGTCTGCTTGCTCAAGGTGCTAATCACCTAGTGCTTATATGAGCAAATCTAACCTATGGGTATTCATTCAGAATCATCGGATAAACTTTCAGTTTCATGAGGAGGAGATGCATGGTTATTTTTGTCCCATTTAGGAAGTGAAAGAAATTGCTAACAAAGCCAACATGTTGGAGCCAAGGAAAGCATACATAAATATGTACAGCACTGTACAGGTTGTACACGGTTGAGCTTACACTCATTTGTAGTACACTGTTTTGTTGAAGGAAAAGTGATCTGAATATTGAGTTGCTGAGGGGTCAAGGTGTTCGGAGCTTGGCTTCCATCTATCCAACTGTTGAGTTCCTGGGAGATTCTCCGCATACAAAGCAACGGACTAACTAATGACAGATGTTGTTTTGCGCGGGCAACATCCTCCGGCTACTGACAAATGAAGGAGTGAAATCCTCCCAAGACAAAAATGCCTGTCATTTCTTCTTGCAGTATTCAAAGCGTGACTTCCTGATTGTCTAGACACTAGACATGCATAAACTCTACCCACACAGGGATTTATTATGACGCACGTAGACCTCAAAACTAGAGAGAGAAAAGAGGCTTTTCAGTAAAATAAGAATGTGTTTATTCAAATAGATAAATAGATTTGCGCTGCAGTATGCTAGGTGACCCTTATGGAAATCCAAAGCCTCTTGGTAGATGTCATGTATCCTTTTTCTGAATTTAGGACACAAAACATGATGCACCAAAAATACTAGGTATAAATGATCTTGAGGTTAATGATTATTTGAGAAGCAAATATATTTTGATCTGATTCTACAGAATACAAAAAAAACCCGGTAGCTTGTGGTGAAGACTCTGCATCTGCAACTGAGAAGCCAGCTGCGGTCATTTATTTTTGGGACTGGTGTATGTAGCCCATCTGGCACTCTAGCTGTTGACATGCTTATCTCAGGGTAGAGTCCCATTTAACGCCATAGGAAATGGTCTGACCTGAGCCGTCTTGGCGAGAAGAACAGCAACGAGTTGCAAAGTACAAAAATCGGTACTGTAAATATGTTCGGGTACTTGTCTTACAACCCTTGTTGCCTGACAGATATGGAAGTTCAAGGTATGATGAAACAAACGGCAGCAGAATAAGTGTGTTACAAGTTACATTGTCATGTAAAGATTTTGATTACATAAGAACAAAAAATAAGATTTAGTGTTTACAGCCCTCGTTGTAAATATATAGTAAAAGAGTACTGAGAATGTTCCAATTCTACTTCTCAGTTCTCAGAAGGTTGAGGCTCTTGTTCGTTTAAGGAGTTGATTGTAAAAGGGGATGTTTCTTGGTCTCTTGTAAAACTTTCAGCCTGAAGTTCTGACATAGTTCACAAGTACATGGAATGTATACAGTGCAGACGGACAGTCTGCAGACTTTTGCCTTTCATAGTTCAGCCGTACATTTCCCACAGTCTCTGCGCATCGCTTCTATTTTCTGTGTTTCCGGTACCATACGAAATGCATCTCGATGTGAACGTTGTTTTTTTTATTTGTATATATATTTTTAATCTCTTCATGCAAATGTTATTGACACATATGCACAGGAGACATCAAATGTGAACTGTATGCAGGAGGGTGCATTACATAAAGAGAGTCTTGTTGAGAAAGTCTCGTGCCGAGCCATGCTTTGTGACACCGGTAGGCAAACACCAGGCACATGCAGTCACAAAAAAAGAGCCTTCGCGCAGACCTGCCAAGGCAGAGGTCCACTGTTGCACGTTTTGTAATTTTTGTCGGCACAGAGTCCAGCCGAGTCCTTTCTATGTATGGTATGGCTGGACTATGAATTGGGCTTTACTCCTCAGCAAACCCATCTGCAGCTCATCCAACTGCTCCACCTACCTGTACTGTGTGGCCCTGATTGGCTCGGATTTGCAGGCGGCCGTTCTCTGGGTGGGGGCTGAGCTTGAAGCGCTGCTTGTCATTGGTGGCCACAACTCTCTCAACATCTTCCAATGTGTATGAGCGAAACTGGGGGTGAACCAGAAGGTCTTCCACATATAGAAAGCCATCTGAATGGGAGAAGCGTGTTATGTCTGGACAGACCCATATCACAGAACACAGTATACATTGGGGTGTCAAACTCATTTGAGGTTGCGGGCCATAATAGAGCAAATACTACTTTATTGGAGACTGACTAAAAACACTTCTGATTCTATGTAAAATAAACAATTCTGTACAGGGTTGAACGATTTGTCATGTATTTGTCATAACTTTTCCGGCAGTTATCATAATGGATTAAAAAAAAGGGTTAGGGTTAGGCTACTGTGTGCACACTAGGCATGTTTGGTTTCATTGACTTCAGTGAATACATATTTATTCTTCAAAACATCTTGAAAAATGATTTCTTCTGTATCGACTTTTCTTTGACAAGGACATCTTGCGAGTTGAAGTTAGCAGTTTTCTTCTACCTTCTGAATTATTCGGGGCCTAGTTACCTAGTGTGGTATCTAGCACCACCCAGGTCATTTTGTGAATTACAACAACAAATATTTTATCAATTTGATATACCTTTTTTATATACCTTTCTTTCTTTTAATTTGTTGTAGGCCTACTCTGATGATGTACATGCTTGTTTTAAAAATATATATTTTAGAATTTTTCACTGAAATGTTTTTGAAAAACAAAATAAAAGTATTGTTTGTGCTTATTAGGTGCACCGACAACTAAATGTGGTATGTACATGTTATACATTCTGAATCACTCCAAGGTTACTCAATATTCAAGTATTCACTGGTATGTAAAGTTGAAATTAAACCAATAAATAAAGAGATTTTTATTTTGGAATGTGGATAAATTCTACAGGATCCCCTGGTGTGGGCTTGATGACCTAAAAGTAAGAGGTTTGGAAGCATACAAAAAGTCGATATAATGTCAATTATTTGTCAATTAAAATTGTTACTTATTTTAGCCTACTTGTCCACCGTTATTAAATGGTGTCAATGTTGTTAAACAGAATGCATAATAGCAGCAATCCTGAAGTACAGTTATTAACTCCAGTGAGCGTCTGACCTGTATTCAAGTGAAGTCCCATTTGGTTAGCTCCGTGGCGTAAAGCATAGGACATGGACTTTGACAAGCGGACATCTCTGTTCTGGAGAGGAGAAGGGGGATTCAATTCATTACGAAGAGGCAAACACAAGTTACACTCTGCTCTAATTTTAGCACATAGGCCTACTTGCCTCAACTACACCAATGCATATTGCTTGTATTTAGAATATTAACTGATTGACAAAAGAAGCCTACATCTCTAATCTGAACATAGCCAAGGAATTATCCCTTTACATCACCTCTCCACCCCGACATCCTCTTCTTCTATTTCCTCCTCGTCCACCTCTGTCGCACTCCATTCCAAGAGAGATCAGTTCCAATACATATGACAGGTTTAAATATGTAACATTTGCATCATTCAATGTCGGCTACATTCAATACTATAACCATACTATAGCCATTGAACAAGAATGTCAATAACTGCAAATGGACAAAGACATGGTTTACACTTTAACCTGTAGGTTTAAAAGGTTTAAAGCACTGTCAACAAACGTGCAAACCTTGCTTCCTGCATATTTCGAATGACTACCAGCGGGCGGCACTGTGGTGAGTAGCTCTCAGTAGGGCTGAAAATTCACTACCATAGAAGAAGTTTCATTTTGCCCTGAAAACAGTTGCAACTGTAGGTAGCTAAATAAAACAAAACGGAGGAGTACTGAGCAAATATTAAGGTAAATGTATTTCTAATATATGTTTCTTTGAACTAATCTCTCATTGGTGTGTGCTATTTTAGAGTGTTAACAATACCAGATACATACGTGGTCATATTTCAAAGGCAAGCTGGTGATGGCTTTTCAGTCCTAAACATGGTGGAGCGTAGCTCTATACAGAAATAGATAGCAATACAGTATTATCATTTTTTTTTCCAATACAAAGAAAATCCTGTCAGTTCTATATAGAACTAGGTCGAAGCCATTTCATTGTTGTTATGACGACTCTATGAATGGCAGTTGTAAAAAAATATATATAAAAAGAGAAGTGTTTTAGTATTTTAGTTACTTTAGGCCTAATCTTTGTTTCACTCTTACTTTTCTACCCTTGTCAACAAGGAACGGTTTCTGTGCCTTTGTCACCTGGCACAGAGACTGTTCCTTGTTAATAAGGGAAAGAAAAAAAAGGTGCTTATGATTGTGTCTTTTAAGCTAAATCTCTGCTCTGTTTGAGTTGTTATCTGTAGAATACTACCCCATTCATAATAAAGAACAGGAGGTCAGTATTATTTTATTTGAATACCTCATTCTCCCACCAGGTGATGGAGTTCCCCCAGCACTCCCAGCAGCTGCTGTCGGCCCTGCGTCTGCAGCGCCAGCGGGGCTTCCTGTGCGACTGCACCGTCAGCGTGGGCTCGTCCCGCTTCCCGGCCCACCGGGCTGTCCTGGCCTCCTGCTCTCCGTTCTTCTACATGTTCTACTCGGACACCCCGGGGTCCGGGGGCGGGGCCGCTGGCTCTGTCACGCTGGATAGCGACATAGTAACGGCGGCAGCCTTCAGCTTGCTGCTGGACTTTGTCTACGAGGGCATTCTGCGGCTGGAGTCCCCCTCCATGCCCGTGGAGGATGTCCTAGCAGCGGCCAGTTTCCTGCACATGAACGAGGTGGTGAGGGTGTGTAAGAGGAGGCTGCAGAGGCGCGGGCCCCTGGCCGAAGCGGACAGCACTCGCTCCGAGGAGAGCTTTGCGGCGAGGGGTGTCCCGGAGACAGGGAGTGGAGGCACCGGCAGTGCCGCACCCAGGGAACCCCCCCCACCACCGACGGTATCCATGGCAACAGAGCAGAGTCATTTGGAGTGTGTGAAGGTTGAGAGCAGAGCAGCGCCAGGACAGGAGCATGCTCTGTTCAGCCCGGACCTTGCCGACACCACTCAGCCAGGCATGGACACCTCACCTGTTCCCCCAGCGGCTGTAGTGATGCTGGGGAATGCCTCAGCTCTGTCTACCCCTGCATCTGGAGCTTTGGCTAGACCTGGTCCTGGGGGCCAGCGACTCTATAGCCCCTGCAGCACCACTGAAGCGTACAGGTTTGTACCAGTCTGATCTGGTGTTAATATTCCACTCTATCCAAGGAGTTCACTATGGGATGGGCACATACACATATGATGATTGAGCAGGACAGGACTCATTGTTGAGTGAAATTACATTCACTTACCCAGCTTATTAACAAATTATTATTTATGAAGAAATAAATTAAACAATAAACAGGCAGATATAGCCTTTTTAAACTACTAATATTTGTAAGTTGTAAGGAGCTAGTAACTATTTGGTCTACAATTTTGGGATAAAACGAATGAACAATAACAATTAAAAGAAAGTGTATCGTTGGGGGCACAGCTTTTTATCAATCTACTTGATCTGATGTTGTTCATGCCTCCTCTCCCTCCAGTAACCAGCAGCCTTCCTCCTCCTCCTCCTCATCTCTGGGCGTGGCCAGCCAGTCCAGTTTGGGGGCGGTCGTCCACCTGTCCCCCGGCCACGGTCGAGATGACCCCGCCCAGCCGTGGCCCACAGAGGACAGCAAGAGGATGGTCCCGCAGCCTGCTGGAACACAGGCGATCGCAACCCACTCCTCGCCCCAGCCTCAAGCAGAGCACAAACCACATCCCCTGACGACCAACAGCCCTGGATCACTCCAGGTCTCCCCCAAGTCAGATGAAGTGCACCATCTCACTCCTCTGACCCAAGGTGCCCTGGTGCTGGGGGGCATGGAGATGGGGCCCGCCAGTAACCTGGTGCTGGGGGGCATGGAGATGGGGCCCGCCAGTAGGAGGGATGCAGGTGGCCATTCTGACTCTCAAACAGCTCCGGAACGAGCAGAGCAGCAAGAAGGAGAGGGCGTGACGGTCAAAGTGGAAGCTATCGTGATATCCGATGAAGATCTGGAGGAAGACGAGACGGACGACGACGAGAGAGGAGGGGGGTTAGCGATGGAAGTGCTGAATGGGGAGTTTGACCCCGACGGGCAGCCGGAGGAGGTAGGCGGCGGCGGCCCACGCTACCTCTCCTCCCACCTGCCCCTGATGACCCAACGAGCTGGCGAGCACTTCTCCTTCTCTCTCTCGCCCTCCTCCTCCTCGTCCTCCTCCGCCTTCCCTCCCTCCCTCTTCCCGCCCAACACGCTGGGCTCCGACCACCCTGCCTACTTCCAGGACTTCCAGGACACAGCTGGGGGCTTCCCGGATGACGTGCCCACGTGCGGTGTGTGCGGCAAGACCTTTTCGTGTGCGTACACGCTGAGGCGCCATGCCATCGTGCACACGCGTGAGCGCCCGTATGAGTGCCGCTATTGCTACCGGAGCTACACCCAATCGGGGGACCTGTACCGGCATATACGCAAGGCCCACGACCGCAGCCTTCCTGCCAAGCGGAGCATAGGAGAGGTGGAGCCTCTACCGCCACAACCACTGCCCTCGCACCCACATCCACCGCTAAGCTAACACACACACACACAGCTTCAGTTATCGAACCCATATCCATTGTCGTCATATCCATAAAATTCTAATATACAACAACACATGCACCAGCACTGAGACTGTCATTTTATTTATATCACTATGTTCTACACCATTTTCAATTTTGAACAATGACAATGCTTGCCTAGTTCTAGGCTCTTGCTAAACTGGCCCATTTGTTCCAAATGTTGTTACATGTAGAGTCTAGAAGTGCTTCATTCATTGTATTGAGGCCAGGTGCCGTGGAAGCAAGAGACGGAATCAACAAATATGGTGACCGCCACAACGACAATGGACAACTTTAATGCTGTTTTAGAAGTTGTATTAACTAAAATAACACTGTCTGCACTAAAACACTAACAACTGTTTTAATCGGATTGAATTGCATTTTGCTTTACCATACTCCATTCTCAACATGAGTCCTGCCCGTCTCCGCTAGTGATTGGAACAAATCGCAGAACTCAACATGTGACAACTCCCACCTCCTGAAATTGGCTCCTATGGAACTACATTCTGACTGAATGGAGTATAGTAAAGTGAAATGTAATTCAGTCTAATTAAATCAGGCAAACAAAACGCTACCTTTTCTCTAGTTGTGTGTTCCCTCGGTTCGTATTTATTTTCTTGTTAATGTGTGAAGACAAAAAAAGGGTTAGCATTAAAACCCATGCCAAATGGCAACTGTGGAATAATACCTAACTTCATCATATTTTGTATTACTACTAGCATTCATTTGTATTAAGGGTTGATTATTGGTGTGTACTTTGAACCTATTAGCTATTTCCTCTGTTCTTATCCCCTCCTTCACGGTTGATGAAATATAATGAAGTGGACTTATGTCTTATTGCCAAATTGCCTTGATATGTGAATACAACAGTTAAAATTTTCCTTCTGGCTTGATGGTCTATACCTGCAGCGAAAGCAAAACTGCTCAATATCACTCAATCTTACATGCTTGTTTTAAGTACTGTGGTAAGTGCCACAATACTTGGGCTCACACAAAAAAGGGTATTTGCAGTCAATATGTTTATTATTGTGAATACATGTTTAAATCTACCTTTTTCACTCCAAAAGGTCAAATATATGGAAAGAAAAATATGTCCAGTTGTTCATGGCACAGTAACACACAATGTCCATCATTGGAAAATGCACCATGCTTCGATTGCACCAATCACAGACACATGACTTCCTCTTGCTTGTTGCTGGTGTGTGTGCCAAGTGAGGACAACCTGCACCGATTCTTCTAACAGTGGGACAGAGGAAGTCGTCTCCAATCAATCTTCTACTGCTCCGTGAATCTGTGAGAGACCAAAAGACCAAATAGGAGTACACAGATACACTTCCATCCACCTTCATCCTCCATGTGAACATGTTGGAATTACTATGGTAATAAGTCATTTCATCAATAGAGCTGTTATTATTTTGGGAACTCATTTTACAAAATGCAATCTTAAAGAAATATCTACAAACAAGACCACATTTGTGAGCCCCCTGCCCTCTAAAGGTAAAACTTGATCATCAACCTAAGAGGATTATACATTTTACATACATACATTTTTTGTTGCGTTTGCAGTTTGCTGTGACATTATGGATTTTGTGTTTTTTTGGTTTTAATGTTGTCTTTATATGGAAGGCTACTCACTGCCTCGGCCAGCTTAGGCCAATCCATTGCCATGACAACCGTGTCATCAGAGTTGGGAGAGGTTTCCAGGTTCCAGTAGGTGAGCTTGTCAAACGTGGAAGACACCTTCACTGTCCTGTCCTGCACGCACGCACGCACCCACACACGCACGCACGTACGCACCCACACACACACACACACACACACACACACACACACACACACACAACGATGATGCTACAGAGCACACAGGTCAGACCTCATCAGTCCTATAAAATGGTGGTGGCAGCTGTTTGTTTACCTCTTGGTCCGAGCCATTGGGGTTGTCCTCCTTCAGCACCAGTCCAATGTAACCCTGTGGACAGCTGAGCTCTGCTCCACGCAAGCCACGACCCCTGAAGGACACGGTCTTCTCTGCAGTGGGAGACATTACATTGCACATAATACATCTGGCCAACCAGATGTATTATGTACAACAAATAGTGATAGCTCAATTTATAAGCAAATCACAGGGTAACTCAATCAAAACTATTTATTTTACCCATTTAAATACTTGTTATACTAGCCTTAGTATAACTCTTAAAATAGCATTTTGGTGGGCTGTTTCTCCAGTAAGTCTTGAATTTGTGGCCATTATTTCCCCTATAGTCTACACGTAATTAAAATACTATACAATCAAATATACTGTACCGTGTTTGCGGTCTTTGATAGTAGATGTTAAGTACTGTGAGACTTGGGCAGAACCATTGTGTTCAATCTCACACGGCATTAGATGCACTGTGGTATGTTCAGCTTTGCCCAACGTGGACAACTGGACGTGTGTGACACTACTGTTACAAGACATCCTGGTTATAAAAGAACACAATAGGCAAATTATCTCTTTTTGCAAACAATAAGAGGTGCCAAATGTAGACGTAAGGGGGCGCCATGATGGCACTTTCTTTAACCGTTAAAGAAAG
>OMNS01036848.1:0-11185 GCA_900303225.1 Laemonema laureysi | reverse complement strand
GTTATATCTGCACCACCACCGTTATGTTATAGTTTCACACCATGTTATATCTGCACCACCACCGTTATGTTATAGTATCACACCATGTTATATCTGCACCACCACCGTTATGTTATAGTATCACACCATGTTATATCTGCACCACCACCGTTATGTTATAGTATCACAACATGTTATATCTGCACCACCACCGTTATGTTATGGTATCACACCATGTTATATGTGCACCACCATCGTTATGTCATGGTATTACCGTAATACAAGTACAAGTAATACAAAATCACTCACATTATAATTGGTTAGACTCTGTTTTAATCCCATGGTATGAGTATGAATGATGATGAGTTATATGTAGGGGTTTTTAATTAAACCCTGCATGTACCTGACCTTTTAGTTACTCTCCACATTTAATTTATGATTGAATGCATATTTTCCTCAAAGCAATCTGAATCGTAAAAAAAAAGAAACCTCTTCGTTTAAAATATTTTCAGATATAATATCTTGTATATAATATGTGCAAGACTGTTTATTACATTTCCAAATATCAGTGTCATAACATTTTGTGAATGAAGTAAAATGTTGTGATGTGTTCTGTGTGCTGCAGGCTGGGTGGGCGAGCAGGATCAGTACTCTCTGCATGGAGGCTGTGTAGTGACCCGGGGAACCAAGTGGGTAGCCAATAAATGGATCAACATCGACCCGGACTACCAGCGGCAGGTCCGCTACCAGCAGCTGGTGTCACAGACGCCAGAGGACGAGGACAGTCTGTGGTCCAGCCATGACACCCATCAAGACTTGTAGCAAAACCCAAAGAAGACCCCATGAACCAAAAACCCCAACTTTGCTATCTTGTGTGTACAACTTCCTGAGACTAAAACTCCCACTGCTTCTAGAAATCGAGAAATGAAATTCAGGGACTGAGACAGTTAGTTAAGCCAGGTTTGTTTTATTAGAGATGTATGTAGATGTTCAATATATTTTCATCCAATCAGCTCTTCTAACCAAGTTTAAGAATGATGTGTTGGAGAAAAATATTAAATGAGTCATACACGAGTCATGTTGCCTAAATGAAATACACAAGTTTTATATATATTAGAAAATAGTTTAAAAGATCAATACAAATCCTGCTAAATCATAATAAGTACACCCCTCACTCAGTAATGCCCAGTTTGCACGATTGTAGTACAATGCCTGTCTGTGTGTTCATTTTGTTTTTTATTCTTTTATTGTTTTATTTGTTTGGTTAGAGAAACACTGTGTAGCAACATAGCAAAAATTAAATACTACAGGACTACTTCTGGTAATTTGTTAGCAAAACAATCAAAAAACGTATTCTGCCTACTTAATGTAGTGTTGAAAGTTGGAGTGTAAAATTAATTTAATCTGAAATGCACACCTAATCACTTTTCCTTGTATAATTAAACTGTAAATAAACTACAAAAACTGTTGCCACTATTCTCATTATTTATATTCTCAAACTACCCTTCAATCTAGCCACAAACTATTACTGGCCATTTCATGTCATACTCCACATATGAATAGTTACAGTTTACATTGCATATTGCACATTGCAAAAGAAAAATAATCAAAACTCACTGAATCATACACAACTGCACTTTAAAACATTTTCCTTTCCTTTCTGCTAATTTAGTAGAGTCCTCCGCGGTTGGTTTGAGATCTTCAGAGGCTTGTGGAAATTAAAGTGCAGTGCTGCACTGAATTTCCTGGGGGGGGGGAAACAAAATTGGCCATTGAATCATTAATGAAAGTATCTCTTACTTAAGGTAGCATCATAGTGCCACGGGGTAATATGGACATCTTTGTGAGAAGGAATGTAAAGAACCTACTGAATACTCCGCGTATCTGGGGTTTGTTGAGGCTCCGCGGTGGTTTTGACAGTAGAGCACAGCATCGTGGACAGAAACAAAGAGATGTCTCTTCGTAATGGACTCAGTGAAGAAATCCCCCACGTTTAGCTGCTCGACCACTTTTGCTAAATAAATAGATGGTTACAAGCACAAATGCAAGATCAATTCATAAACAGTGAATTGTTGATCGACAGAAAATGAAAGAATTATCATTTCATATCATATTATAAGGGTGAATTTAAATGATCAAATTATAATGGTCATTAATTAAAGGTGCTGCAGGTAAGATTTAAGAGCTCAATTAAGACCTTATTTGAGTGTAATTTGGTAGCACCTGCCTCTATATGTGCACATTTAGATTTTAGACTGCGCTCATTTCTGACCAATCAGGGCATCTCTTCCCTGATTGGTTCAGGAAATCCATCTTGCCTGTCAATCACAGGTGCGAAATGCAACACTTCTCAATGGTGTAGAAACTGGGAGGGAGGGAGCAGACAGGGAAGGGGACGTTTTTTTGATAGATTTAAAACTGTGCTCTCTTCTGCTCTCTCTCTCTCTCTCTCTCTCTCTCTCTCTCTCTCTCAGCGTACCTACAGCTGCTTCAAAGGAAAACCAACAACTAAAACAACTTAGTTTAGAAACGTAATGTAGTGGTTTACATACTATGGATTGATCCTGGTCCAAATGTCAACTTAAATGTGACACTGCTACATTATCCAATATCCAGTATCAAAATAAGCATAATGCAGTATCAAAATATGATCTGTATGTGTATTCTGTGATACATGTCTGCGATATATGTGTATATTCCATTCTTAATGTCAATAATGAGTGGTGGCTTTAATAAGTCGTGAGAATCAATAAAGGGAAGTGAGGTGTTGGGAAAGGGTTTTACCTCGGCGACAGGTGACACTTTGATTTGAAGTATGCTGCCTACAGCTTTTGACTTTTCTTCTTTTCTCTTAATTCTTCTTTACAAACATTTTCTAAACATCCTTAGACGGGCTATTTTAGTTTAGATGTATAGTGATTGGAATGAACAACTATTACAACTGAAGAGGAATTTAATGGACATGGATATATGTTTGGTAAATTGATTGTGTATTGTCGTATTATCATTTTGTTTGTCGTTTTAGTTTATTTTCCCAATCAATGAATCCATATTGTCTTTAAAGGGACAATGTGTAAGATTTGCGCCTCTATCAATTGCTAGCAATTGCGCGGCACCTAACCCTTAAAAAAACAACACTTTTTTATCTTAACGTGGCCCCTCCCACTTGCTGCAGTTGCTCACTCAATAACAACCAGCAGAAAAAGCCTACATGTTAGAGTCGTGTAAAGACTCAGCTGTTACAGTTCATTCATCTCCACCTCTCAAATTTGCCAATATTAATCCTGGTTTTACCCCTTTTATCACCTTTTTGTCATTTGCTTCATGCATGAGGTTTTTTTTTTCTGAAGGAGCCGGGCATGTAGCCGGGCATGTAGCCGGGAAATAAAATAACTATTTGTTGCAGCACTAATAGTGTGTTGAATAACAATCTAACCTAACAGCCTAACAATCAGTATAGTACCTTGACACCCAGCCATGTAGACATCCACAGAGATCTCACCGAAATCCCGGAAGATCTGCCAACACAAAAGTTGAATCAATCTTGTTTCACAAACTAATGCTGTTATTATTTATATTGTATTATTACAATATATATTATACCACTCAGTAAAGAATCAAATTATCCCATATTCCTATAACTTTGTCTCCCTATCAGCATCGTCCCTCCTTCATGAACTTCAGAATAGAAACACATGAGCATCTGAATAACTCACATTCCTCAGAGTCTTGATGGCCACAGTGTCGATGAAGTTGGCCGTGGTCAGGTCCAGGATGATGGAGTGGACGTCCCAGGTCCACTTCCCCAGCGAGCCCAGTGAGACGCGCTCCAGGTCGCGGCTCAGGGTGTCCTCGCTGCTGGAGCCCCCGCCCTGCAGCGAGGACACAGAGCCCATGCTGGCACAGTCCGGGGCCCCGCCCTTCAGGTACTCCCACCTGCACTGGTCATCTGCGTTCCGCAAGGTGTCCGGGATCACGAACACGGTTCCATTCCCACTGCCACCAGGGCCCTGGTGATGCCCTCTGTGTGCTGCCTCCTCATCAGTGGACAGATCCGCCTCGTCGTCCTCCACGGAGAACACCGTCTCAGACGTCGCTGCTTGCCTCCCTCTCTGAGCTCGCTTCTGCTCAAGAGAGAATCCAACCCTTGTATTATCTTTAATCACGGTATAATAATATGAATACAATACTACTTATGATACTAGTATTATGCAATAATACAGCTCTGTTGTGATTAACTCTGTACCTCTCTCTTGGCTTGCCTCCTTGCCCGTCTTTCAGCCCTCCTCTCTCGACGTCTCTGTTTTGCCTCCTCTCTTCTCTTATAAATGATCATTTTGCTGATGTCCAGTCCACTCTGAACACATAGTGTAAGTGTTCAATCAGCTCATCAGATGTGTATATTTTGCTGTAGTCGAGAGAATTCACCTTTTCTTTCAGGGCCTCAAGGTAAAGATCAGCGTTGGCAAAGTACACTGTGGCGGAGGAACGGAAAATTGTAATTCCTGGGATTTCCCTCACCTGCAAAATAAACATGTAGCAGCTTTACAGCTTTCAGAGGAAGTCAGTTTTTTTGTCGTCCTCTCTCTCTCTCTGTCATTACCTTGCAGGTCTACATGTAGCATCTCATCACAAAGTGGTATAGTCATGGATTCACACACACATACCGACACACACATGCAAATGTTCATGTGCACACACACACACACACACACACACACACACACATGCACATGCACACAAACACACATACAAGTCAAGTTCAGTCATTTATTTCTGTAACTATTTATCACAGTTACAGTCTCAGAGTTTACAGTCTAATATAAGATGAGCAACCCTACCCTTCAAAAGAGAAAACTCTTCCCAAGAAAATGCAACACTTCACCTCTCTGTGAGTCTCTATGTCCTCGTAAAGCTCAGTGCCTTGAATCTGTCCCAAAACAGAGTATGTTGGCCTGATAGGAGACATTGTGCAGTTTTAGAACATTTTACCATTTACTGAACCTTGAAACTTATTTGTTAACGTAGTATTATTGATTTAAGCAGAGAGTATTACTAAAGCACAGCAGCATGAAGAACATACCAGACTGTGTGCTTATTTGGTATATGTTGGGAAATGTTATGGATGGACTAAGAATAGAAAATAATTGTGTTGGTTAAAAGCACAGATAGAATAAATTTTCCCCTTGCTGTCTTTTTAACTGTATATTCCAGTACCTTGGATCAACCAAACCTTTCAAACTAAGGCTACATTACAGGCTACATTTGTTAACTCACATCTGGGTCCTGAAGATGACAGTGAGCAGAGCAAAGACAATGGATGCTGCCAGACCAAGGTCCAGATTAAAGAGTAGAGTAGAGACCCACGTCACTAACCACACCGCCTGGAGCAGGACAACAATAAACACTTTAAATCAATCGGATTCATGACTCATGTGACTCAATGACTGTTAAATGATTAATGTATTCACGCACCAGGTCAATTTTGTTGCTTCTCCACAGTTGAGGGATATCAGAGTACTGCTTGAACATCCCCTTCAGATTCACAAAGACAATAGCCGCAAGTACAGCCTGTCAAAACAATACAAAACAACCTGACATTTATGTATGACTCATTTTTATTAGCAAGGCTAACAGGGCAGCATTTTCAGTGATAATGAATGTATGCTGAGAAGAGCAGTAAAAGATTAACCACACCTTGGGAAGCTCCTGGAAGAGTGAACCCAGCTTCAGTATTGTAACCAAAACTATTACAGCCGAGACAATTCCTGCCATCTGAAAAAAAACATGTGATGTCATACATGTATAATATACAATTGGCATTTAGCAATCAAGTTTGTCTTCTGCATATTTTTGAAGTTGTAGGTTTTGATTCAGGTTTTAAGATAAGTTAAGATAAGATTATCATTTATTAGTCCCACAACGGGGAAATTTACATTGTTACAGCAGTAAGAAACAACAGAACAATAGAAAAATAGTCCAAACAATAGTGGCAAGTGAACAACTAGTGCAAACAACAATACATTATCAATATATGTAAAAATGAAAGAATATACAAGTGTAAGACATGATGGCATGATTAAAAATATTATATTGCACATGGAGGTATTGCACATTGTGACTTTGTGTGTTACTTGGAGCAGTGGTCATTATAGAGTCTCACTGCTGCAGGAAGGAAGGACCTGCGGTATCTTTCTGTGTGACACTGCGGGTGAAGCAGCCTGTCACTGAATGAGCTGCCCAGAGATATTAAAGTCTCCTGTAGGAGGTGGGACATGTTGTCCAACAGAGATGACAGCTTGACCGTCATCCTCCTGTCACCCACCACCTCCACAGAGTCAAGACGACAGCCCAGGACCGAGCTGGCCTTCTTCACCAGTCTGTTCAGCCTCTTCCTGTCAGTAGCTGAGATGTTACTGCTCTAGCAGACGAAGAAGGATCTCAGGAGAAATCCTTCTTCGAGTCGAAGAAGGATTTCAGGAGAGCCCCCTCCACTCCAAAAGACCTGAGTCTCCTGAGCAGAAAGAGTCTGCTCTGTCCTTTCTTGTAGAGAGCAGTAGAGTTGTCACTCCAGTCCAATTTATTGTTCAGGTGAAGACCCAGATACTTGTAAGATTTTACAATCTCAATGTCCGTTCCCTGGATGTTCACTGGTGTGGGGGGAGAGAGTTTTCGTCATTGGAAGTCCACCACCAGCTCCTTGCTCTTCCCTGCGTTGAGCTGGAGATGGTTCCTCTGGCACCAGACTACAAAATCCTGGGTCACTTTTCTGTACTCACTATTGTCCCCATCTGTGATCAGGCCGACAATAGCAGAGTCGTCAGAGAACTTCTGCAGGTGGCAGTTGGCTGAGTTGTAGGTGAAGTCTGCAGTCTAGAGGGTGAACAGAGGGGTCTTTGGCACCGGTACCAAGCAGGACGTCTTCCACAGCTCTGGTACCTTCCCTAGCTTCAGGCTCAAGTTGAAGATGTGCTCCACTATCCTGCACAGCTGGTCTGTGCAGGACTTGAGGAGCCTAGAACTGATGCCATCTGCTTACCTTGCACCTTCTCAGTTCCCTTCTCACCTGATCTGTAGTGAGGCCTTGCATAAGCCTACATGTCGACATAACACATAATGCAGTTTCCATGAGAACACTAAACAGCAGAGATTTGTGTGCGGCCTATAGTTCTGACCTCACTCCTGAATCCTTAAGAGTGCTATAGTCATTTGCCGACCGAAGTGGCTGCAGTCATGTAGCTTAGGAGTTACAGTATTCGCCTTCCAGTCCTGGAGTCGGTGGTTCGTGCCCCCGCGGTGTGGCATCAGATGAGCCGTCAGTTACACACCCACAAATATAACCATGGTGTATCCCACAAATATAACCAAGGCTTATCTCAGGGGTTGCTGGACAGCCCTCACCTGTGTCTTCCCTCCAGTGCTCTCCTGGATGAGACTGCGGGACATGGAGGAACACACAGAGTAGCACTGAAAGAAGCCTCCTACCGCATTACTCAGCCCCAGCGCCACCAGCTCCTGGAATGGACACACAGTAAGAGAATAAAGTACCTAGACATGTGACTATGCTAGTCATCATGGGTAATGTAGTTGTGATTTTAGATCACCTGGTTGCTGTCCACCTTGTAGCCATGTTTTAGTCCAAATGTTTTCCCAAGTGAGATGGATACAGCGTATCCCACGATGGCCAGGGCAAACGCATCGCCAATCACTTCTCCGAACACGTTGACTTCTGGTAGGCTGGGTGGACTCAGACTGGGAGGCGTTCAGAGAAAATGTTGACGTATTTATGTTGCCAAGTAAGAATCCTAACAACCATGTCCAACGAATGTTTGGAGAACAAACGTCTTACCCACTGGGAATTTCCCCGACAACTGAGATGGTGTAGTTGCTGTTCAAATGGGTATATGATGATATCAATGTCGCTGCCACTATCTAATCACAGGAAAAAAATAATTAATACATTTAATTAATACAGTCAAACAGCCACTAATACACTGGTCCACCAAAACACATTTTTAGCACATAATTCAATCATTAAACTCCAATGGCTTGAGCAATAGTTGGTCACAGCACACTGGCAAACATAATCATTAGCTACAATGTGTCTGTTTTGCTGTGTTTTGCACAATACACTTGCTACCATGATGCCACTGCTCAGCATTTTCAAACTTGTGTTTCCATTGCAGCATGGAAACACAACACCATTAAGTAGTGTGAGGTCATGGATTTAACCCTAAGAACTCCTCTAACCATTATGAGTTCCACTGGGATGGGCACTGGGAGCTTTGGTGAGAGGTAGGAGTTGAGCTCCTTGGCAGCAATGAGAAAGGCCATGGACACCGCACTGACCAGCAGGGTTGGAAGATGGGTCTTAGAAAGCAAGGAGCAAACATCCACCAAGGTCTGAAAATAGTAGAGAGAGGATGATCGCACAAACAAAAACAAAGAATTGTGAGCTGTAGAAAATACAAGCTCGGTTAGAGTGAACAAAGTGTATTGATGTGACATCTTTAAGGGCATTTCAAAGTTGTGATTTTAAAATATAAATGTAGTAATTTTGTAACCAATAGTAAATTGACAACACTCACATACACCAGTGAAAGAGAGCCACTGAAGCGCTTGGGAGACACACCAAAGATATACTTTAACTGTGCCACCACTGCATGAGCAGCAGCAGCTGTTGTGTATGCACGCACCAATGGCTCAGACAGGTAGGTTCCCACAAATCCAAACTTCACCAGGCCCAGTACCACCTATGGACAGACAGCTCATGACAGCCGGTAGTAATGGTGATAAGTACTGAATTCAGAATTCCATGTTTCATACAAGCATAGATACCTGGATGAGTCCTCCAAGGACGGTGGTGGCTGCAGCAACCTGTACCCTGTACATGTCCCTAGCATGTATATCCACCTGTCCACCAGTGAGGTTAGTCCCATTCACTGCGGGGAAGTCACTGTCTGGGGCTAGTCTCTCTGTAACACCCCCCACCATGATGCTGAGCACGGCAAATGTACCTGAAGAACACCGCACCAGAGCAATAAATCAAGAGTTGCCGTGTTATATCGGCCATTGGTTGTTGGTGCTCTTGTGGCAGGATATAGTAGTGGCTAGAGTGTTCGACTTCCAGCCAAAAGGCGTCCTGCTTCTTAATGGCTTGTCTCTGAAGTCACTTTGGATAAAAAGCTAAATGACTAACCCTAACCCACTTCTAGTTTTGTAGTCGCTACTAGGTGTTTTTTTCAGATCTAGTAACCACTACCTCACCTGTCTAATAGTGTCTTTGTGCCATCAGTTGTACTGCCTCATGTCTCTCTGATTAACTCTTATATTTAATAACATATTAAACATATCAACTTACCAATGGAAATGTGACGAGAGGTGCCAAAGATGAAGTAGACTAACGCTGGGTAGAGTGATGTGTAGAGCCCAAAAACTGGAGGTAAAGCAGCCAAGAGTGCATAGGCCATGCCTTTCAAAAGACAATAAAGAACTACATTTACAAAGGTTTCAATGCAGGTGGGTTTCAAGTAAAATAGCTTTTATTGTACACATGAATTATGCATGGGATAACCTTACATTGTTATGAATGGCTCTTGTGTGACAGTAAAGATGAATGACACCAGTGACTGCATACCTTGTGGTAGGTGCATAATGCCCACACTGATGCCGGAGATGAGGTCCGGCATGCCGTAGTCCCAGATGGAATACCTCGGCAGCCAGTACAGCACAGGCAGGCTTTGCACTATGCATTGCTTCAGTTGGG
Organism: Laemonema laureysi; assembly: GCA_900303225.1. Lineage (NCBI taxonomy): Eukaryota > Metazoa > Chordata > Actinopteri > Gadiformes > Moridae > Laemonema > Laemonema laureysi. Next base: position 1,440 of record OMNS01036848.1, on the reverse strand, counting down.
GTACTGTGCATCTGGGAAAGATGAGAGGTTTATAAAGCGACATGAGTAGTCCATCCATTATTTGAATGTCTAACAGAAGCATTTCATAAATGGCATATCCCTGATTCACAATGCAGTCCACTTCCACTGTAGCTTCCCTTTTCTTCAAAACTTGTTGAAATCATTAATGCTTAAAGAATGAAAACCCATCCATCCATGGCTCAATCAAGCCACTGTTTTTTTTCTTTCAAAATGTATTACTCTAATTTTGAACAAAAGTGATGTAGTTAAAAACTGACATAGTGTAGTGTTTAATTGCACTATTAGTAATCCAAATTCTCTCAGTCAACCTCCATCCACACTTATATGGAGAACAAAGACATGAGTCAATCCTGCAAAGTCAATCATGCAAAGTCAATCCTATACACAGTTTCCCATCCTTCAACTTTCTAATCTTACCTTAGTGAATGTTTAAGGCATTCAGTTAGCTTTGGATGGGTATCAGAGTAAATCTTCCTCTGAGCGATCTCTTCCAGTCTCTGCTCATCCAGCACATCTCTCTCGACTCTGTATTTCCCAGCTCTACATTTACTGGCCATGGCTTATATTCTGCTCACGATTCTTCAAAAGGTGTCAAACTTTAAACTTTTATGAATGTATCAGTTATTGTTGGTTCAGACTTCCACTGCTAACACGTTTGATGAAATGACATTCAGCACATGTCAACTACTCGTCCAACACTGTCTCTGTCACAATGTTGATTCTAACACCAAACACAGATTCAGCACCACCACTGTCGCAATGCCAGTTTTATGTAATTATTATTATATGTAATGGTTAACTGGGCAGATCTGAGGGGACATCACGGTTAAAAGGTGTTTAATGACTAAATGCCTAATGAGTTAGGTGAGCGTACACAAAACCATAATCCGGTTGTGGTTTGAAGGGTGGGGAGACTTCCATGGATATCTGGTCCCCAGGTGAATTTTCCCTTAGACTTGCAGAAGTGATTCTAATGAACCGTGACATTCTAGTTTAAAATCAAACCAAATCTCTCACATCCTGTCATCTATTACCAGGGCAAGAAAACACTAGCAGACATGGAAAATATCATTGTATTTTCTCTTGAGACATACACTTAGTTCCTGTCTTTCAAAATGTCTACTGTTTCTGGTGATAGATTAGCTACAAACAGCAATACGCAAGGGACGCAAGGTTTACTTAACAAGAATAAAGGAAATTACCAAATGCTTGTGTTGGGTTTGACTTAGTTTTCCGATTTTCTTCATGATCTGTGAACAAATTGCTGACTGGACCTTTAAGAGATTCCAGTCATTAAATCTGGGGCTGGGAGGTTTCATGTCAACCATTCCACAGTTTCTTGATACTTTCTATGATACTTATTGACTGCAATGTCACTGCCAAAACTTGGATAATGCTAATGCATACTTAACTATTTGT
>OMNS01036846.1:0-10839 GCA_900303225.1 Laemonema laureysi | reverse complement strand
TATATATATATATATATATATATATATATATATAATTTTTTTTTATCCTGTAGCCCTACCTCCGACAATGAATGTTATTTGGAGCTATGTCTGAATTATTGTGCATGATCACTTTATTATCCAATTAGGTAGAGTTGAGAGAAGTTGTAGAATAGAGTTCGTAGCAGAACGCTGTTATCTGTAATTTAGAAATGCGTTTCTGTATAAGTAAAATAAGCAATTGCTGATGTATTTTCCTGCTTTCACTCGTCACACCAGGCCGCTGTGATGGTGAAATGGAAATACAGAATTTGACAGTTAATGCAAATCGACGTGGCACTTTACAAGCAATCGATCATCTACTACTGCATTTTGTTGAAATGTACCATCTCTGATGTAAATGTGCAGTACTACAAATAAAAATGCACTCACAAACCATGCTAAAATTGTGTTGATTCATATTGCTACTCTGTCCAGTTTGGGTTTTTTCTGAATCTAGGTCATGTAGCACATGCTTATTTTCTTGTGGTAACTCCAATTTGTATTGTATTCTTTGAATCTTTAACAGACTGTTTGGCAGAATATATTTTAAATATTTCCAATTCTGTTTTGTTAACATCCATAGGCATGTACTTCGGCTTTTGCCACCAAAGATCGTCTGCGTTCACATATGATCAGACATGAGGGCAAAGTCACCTGCAATATCTGTGGCAAGATGCTAAGTGCTGCATACATAACCAGCCACCTGAAGACGCATGGCCAGGCTAGCTTCAACAACAGTTCCTGCAATAATAAAGGTAAGAAAGAACTGCCTATATATTCCAAACCTTAGTCTGATTACCAAATGTTACAGATCTAGACCCAACATGTTTGTGTAAAGTTGTACACAGACATGTCGGGTACCAAACAAAAGCAAAGATCTTTCTTTCCAGTGACACTTGATGCATGCCTTGCTTCCTGTACCTTGCATCATTACTTGGTGCATAAACGGATTCATCTTAGAACCACTAATAGCTAATATTGATAATCAAACCCTGTGTAGATGTTGTTACACACGCATGGTAACTCAATGATTGGACAAAAAACTTGGAACAATGCCTATGATTGGACAGCTGGGTAAATGCCTCCATTTGGTGGCATTTAGCAGAGAGCCTTCCAAGAATAGGTTGTTGAGCTTGATTAGTAAACAACCCTCTCGGACTTTGAAAATGTGTTGCGCGCAGTCGAGATTGTTTTGCAGATAATTTCACATATACTTTTAAATGTATTTGCTGTGGCTAATAAACAAAGGCCAAAACTATTTTATTTTATTTATAATCCATGTGATTCTGAAATTAAAAGCATTGTCAAAGCATTGTCGAAGACACTGCAGACACGTGTTTTTGGGGCGTTGACTGAAGAGCTCCTTTATTGGACAGGGAGCTAGTGGAAATAAGTGTATAAGGGTGATATTATGAGTTTTCATGTCTGGATTAAAGTCTAGCTACAGCATTTTTAGACAGATTATTGAGAGATAAGTAAAAATACAGGGAGCTGCAGTAATCAAGGCTGGAGTACATGAATGCACAGACTACAAGTGTGAACAGTAGTAGTAGATACGGTTCAGGGGTGTCATGATTCAGTTTGATTCACGGTTTTTGGTCACGGTTTTCCGTTCGATTCAGTACTATATATATATAGTAAAATGAAAATAAAAATGTTTTATAATTTTTAGATTATTTATTTTTTTACCTTTTATAAACCCAGGGAAGGCTCACTATGACATCAAATGCTCCGTTCCTTGTCGGTGCCCTAACATGAATGTCTGCCCTAACGTGAATGAGTATATTTTGGTACTTCGTTTATGTCTTTCTTTTTTTTTTTTTATGTGAAATTCAAGATGAACATTGCACAAAATACTGCAGTTTAGGATTAGCCCCCTGCCGCCTTGCTCCCCTTGCACTGGCCAGAGTTACATTTGGATGTTTGCATGTTTGACATGCTCTTGCTAGTCTAAGTAATGCACATCTGGGACGGTTGCTGATGTATCAATCACTTCTTTTGCAATCGCATTTGTCCACACGGAATGTTCCCAGACTTAAAAGATGCTCTTGCTCTCTCCGCTCACCATTCTCTGCCTAACCGCAGTAAAATTGGTATTGTGTTGGATATTTGCCCTTTTACCTTTACTGCGGTCTTTAACATATTACTTCACATATGACATTCAAGTTTATTATTTTCATGGTTTCAAGCGTTACAGATTCTCTAGCGACAGCGCACCATTTCTGAATATATTTCTGTGAAACACTGTGTATATACAGAGGCTTTGGAAAGTATTCAGACCCCTTCACTTTTTACATTCTTTATTGTGTTGAAGATTTAATTTATGTAATGTATACAATTCTTTGGTCCTGGCCTTATCCAGTGTTAATTTCTTTAACGAAAACTAAGACAAAAAATTGTTGTAAATTTTTTTTCCATGACCAAGACGAGACCTTGACGAGCTAAAAATAGATCTTTGATGATAAAAACTGACGAAATGTATGTTTTGTTTTCGTTGACGAAACGAGACTAAAGTGTTAGAGGTGGGCTATCGGACATTCAAGATGCATGATATCTTCCCCCATTTGTGCGTCTGGTCTGTCTGTCAAAATATAAGTAGTGCATCCCTGTCATTGGTTGAATGGGGACCTTTGAAAATGGATAGTTGGCCACCAACTCGGAGGGAAGTGCCTGTCCAGCAGCCTCCGCTCTGAAGCCCGTCATGTGGCCCGCTCAGACACGCTGGGACCTGACCAGGGATCACCTCTTTGTTTGTCCCGGTTGAGCATTGTTATTTCGGCAGCATATCAGCTAGGCCCACCGGGACTTTCACTGCCGACTGTCCCTTTTGATCCCCACTTTAGATCGCTATATTATGGATCACGAATATCTGCTGAATATCCAATGTCTTTCTAAACAATAGCAATCAGTTCAATGGTTCCTTTCTTAGTTAGTGCACACCTTTTGCGATACCGTCACTCATTGGTTGTGCTACAACAGCACATCAGAATGAAGTTTGGTAAAAAAAGATTGGCTTTGCAGGGCCCTACACAATTGCTTATTCAGTGTATAGGGTGGGCCGCTACTGCCTGCTCTCTAATTTGATTGTGGAAGAGGTGATCTATATTATGATTGGTCTAGAACGAGCTTCCTGACTACAACTCATTAGAGGAATATCTCTGCAGAGGACTCTCAGATTGACTGTTGATCTCTGACCAAATGCTGTTCTTGCACAGTTACTGAGGAAGGGTCCTGTTGGTTTCAAACATTATCCATTTCACAATGATGGAGTCCACTGTGCTCTGCGGATCATTCAAAGCTTTAGAAATGGTTTTATACCCTTGCCAAGATCTATGCCTCACCACAATATGCTTACAGAGGTCAACAGAGTTCTTTGGCTGTTTTTTTTCTCTACTGTGAATTGTGGGACCATGTATACATGAGTGTGCATGTGTCCATGCTTAGTTTGATTGATTTTATTTTTTTTTACCTGCAAACATTTGTGTTTTTGCGTTATAATTATGGGTTGTATATTGCATGGTTTCCGACCAAGGAAGGTTTATTGGGACATTTGTACTTTTTAGGGGTTGGGTTTGTCCTCAGTTTTCTCATGTCTCGTACTCCGTTCAACTGAAAACTCAATTTGGCCTAGTGCTGCTTTAATATAGAGAGCCCATTTGTGTGCTTCGCAACATGGCCCACCATGAATATGTTGTGCTATTGCAGGATTCACTGTGTTAAGCCAGGATGTTGGATTTCAAAAATATATTAGATGTTCATGCAGTCTAACCAACGAGTGTATCCAAAAAGATGACTCATGTAACACTGTTTCTTTGGATATTGTTTTGCCCCAAAAATCTTCAAATTCTTGTTCAAATTCAAGTTCTTGTGTTTGGTGGTCAAGTCCAAAACAAAACATTACGTAACCGGATGTCCATTCCCTGCTCGACCAATCAGCGTTTACTTGGTGCGTATCTTCGCAGAGACGGGCGATGTGTTGCTAAGCACTGGGAGGACTGCAAGTCTCCATGTCAGCGAAGGTCTATGACCGACCAAAGGGGAAGGTAAACATCTCTGAGTTGTGACGCGGATCTTCGCAGACGTGCTGAGAAGTATAAACCGACCATGAGACCTCATCAAGCCAGAGTCAAGACTGTGGTTAATTTTTTTTTATGTTTGTGCTGAAGGATGCAAATAAGGGTTGAGTTCCCTTCTGTCTGTGGAGTTGTAGGACAAAGCCTGACTTGTGCTATGTATTGTACATTGTGTATATAGTTTGGTGGTGGTTGTACATATTGTTCTTGCGTTGAGTTTTGTTTTTTTTGTCAATGGTGATCGCTGGGTAATAAAAATGCATAACTTAAAGGACCATACCAATCTGGGTGAACAATCCATCTTGACTGTCTCTCCTGGCTTCACTAAAACATCCGTTACCAATATAATCTGTCAAAATGACTTTATTGTACCGATTCTGCATTCAGCGTGATGGGGCCTGCTACAAACATAAACAATAGCAGTAGCACTTTGATCTTTGTGGTAAGAAAATCGTTTTTTAAGTACTTGTATGGCGATTCACTGGCTTTTTTTCCCTCATAAATTCCATACTGATGGGGCATGCATTGATTCCAAAGAAGAAAGTGCTATATTGCTATGTTCATGGCAAGAGCATGCTCACACTAAATGCTCTTCAGCAGAATCGCTACAACAAAGTAATTTGGACAAATGATATTGGGAACTGATGTTTCAGTTACGATGGTTTAATGACCCAGACCAGTCCTTTAAGTTCTGTTTGGATTTTTTTTTGTTTAATACGGTATGGAACCTACATGGATGATGCTTACTTGTGGAGCACTCTTGGTTAACTGTGTGACTATGCATGCTAGTGTTCGGAGAGTCAACCGCTGTACCAGTCATGCTACTACTAGATTTGTGTGACAGTCAATACAAAACTCCTTTCTGCAAGTAAACCCATAAAATAAAAACATAACAATGTATGCTTTTAGATATAATGCACTCTCCCTCTATCCTAACTGTCAAAACTGACACCCAGTTAAGGGCACTGATGTTGCTCTTGTAACCCAAATGTGTCTATTTTTAAATAGGCGTAAGTGACTGGCAGTGGAACCACACAGTGCCACGGAAAGGTAATCCTGTAGTTAGTTGCAGTAACCTCCCAAACTCTTAAAATTGATTGGGACTGTTCTGAGTGGCAGGATGTTAACAGAATTATGCAGATCAAAAGAATCAGGGCTAGTGTCTTTATTTAGTCATCATATGTGCTGTTTTTGTTTATAGCTGTGCTATTATGCAGTGCTAAGGGTTAAATTTCAAGGAAGCAGGATCAATTTATTAACCAGATAATGATCTTAAACTAACGTACTAGTTGGATCTCAGTGTATTGCTGTGCTATTAAGTAGAATTGATGTTGACACATTGGCCCTGCATAAATCATATTATGTCACTGGCCTACAATATCAGGTTAATAAGTCACTGTTAGATGGTTAGTCTTTTGATCCTGCTCTTTGAATTTACCCCTCAGGTGAGTTGACTGTAGGAGAGATTTTAAATAACTCGTTCCAAGTCCTAATTGACATCTCTCGCACTCAAGGTAGGTGTTTTTTTATACTAACATTTAAAAAGTAGTGTTATTGATCTTTTCAGTGCTGCAGTAAGCCTCCACAACAAATGCAGCTGTGAAATGTGGGCTTCCCATTATTAGATATTCAGCATTAAAAAAAGCATTTTCATTCTGCATTTCTCAACAGTTCTGCATTTTGTGTTTTTTATGTATTTAATGACAGATCCCAACATTGTGCACAATTCAACACCTGTGACACCTGTCACCAACGCATCAGCTATCACAGCAGCTGTGAACCGGAGCAGTAACACCAGCTATCCAGTCACCATTGCTGCCCAGATGAACATCACCAAGAGCACGGTTAATATCACCTCCCCAGTCAACTTGCAGCACCCAGTCACCATCACTGGCCCCATCAATCTGGCCTCTGTGAACATTCCCACAACAGCACACATGAACCTCGCCCACCCTATGGCCATCACTACCCCCTTGTCCATGAATATCACTGGGCCCCTTAACATTGCCATGAGGCCCATGGAGAACATGTCTTTTCTATCCCAAGTCATGCCTTCTTCCCCTCCTTGGTAAAGTGTTAATATGTTCAGGCCATGCAGAATTCCTGACATCTGGGGCAAAATATTGTCAAATGGCAAACCCTTTATTTGTGTTTTTTTGCTTTTTAAATTTGTTAGCCACTAAACTGTTTTTCTGGCAAGGAATGAGTCAAACATGTCACCATGCAACTTTAGCATTGAAAATCTGAAAACAGAAGTGTATTGCTAGTGTTGATTTAAATGTTTTTATTTACTACAGATTGTTTTATATCCATGTTTTAGATGACTTATCAGTATTAAATATTTTGTACGTATTTTCAACACAACTAGATGAAAAGGGACAAAGGTTATCATTTCCAAGAAGTTTTAGTGACGAGTCTACTTACGTGACTCAAATGAGTAGTTGAGAGATTTGGATCTGTTCTATAAAAACATTTTACCTTGTTTGATGGTTTCAGAATACATACCTACCGTATAGTAAAGCTAGATTGACTTAATAATGATACAATTCCATTCAGATGGCAGTATTATTAATTCCAAGGTCTGAAGCCTTTTGATGTAGACAGCACTGTGGCTTAGGGGCCACAATGCAATGAAATGTGTCCCAAAGTCAATGTCCCAAAGTTTTATTATTATTGATCTTTTAAGATAATTTATAACGTTTCCCTAGTTGATCTCATATTACAGGTATACAATTCCATCACTGTAGCTCCTAACTCAGGAAGTTTACAATTATTATTTTTTCTTATTTATGAAACACTTGGTGGAGGAGAAAAACCTCTGACAGCTCAGCACGTAAATTCCTGAAAAATAAATGATTAGTTTACTTTCTCTATATTTTGCTATATTTGTAGCAAGTACTGGGTTTTACTGGTTGTTAAAGAAAGGACAAAGGCAATATTTCACCCATTTTGACCTTCACATTCACTGGCTGTAATAGTGGCATGTAGAATGCGTCAGGGCTGGAGACTTGAGTCACGAAAACCTAGACTTTCGACTTGACAGCCTGCTTTGAGACTTGACTTCTATGAGACTCAAGTCTCTGACATTTTGTTTGATTCGATTATTTGATTTGATTACATTTGAGATTTGAAAGCAATGTTTAGTATAGTACATTACAACAGCCTGCAAGGATTAATCCACCTTCAGGCAATAAGCAAATAACCTAATTAGACACCAATGAATCACTTAATTAATCACCCAAAACTGTTTATTTGAAATCTGCAACATTTATTGCAAATTCATTCGTGTCCACTATTATTTTTCTGTGTGCGCTTTTACTTTAAGTACTTGAGACTCGACTTGGACTTGCCCTCAAAGACATACAGTTTTGGTATACATAGATTCTAGATTTTGGGTCTATTTATTTTTTTAGCCCACAGCTCTGCCCAGAGAAATGCCATTACAAACCATTTAAAATTTATTCCATACACCATTCCCCATGTGTTTGATTCAGCAGGATTTTTATGAGCCACCTCTTATCCACTACATGATGTACGCACTAATTAAATTAAACTAAAACAATTACATTCTGATTATTCACATAATTTCCGTAGGCTCAGTGCAAGTGAATGGGAGATCAAAATGGATTGCTTCATACCAAACGGGGTTATGACATTTTGGCAAGTCCTCTTTTGCATGTATTTGATGGTGGGTATGTGGATATTAAGCCAGATATGCAAAATGAGTGAAATATTGCTTTAATGCATAAACATGGTCTTTAAACTGTTAATACCTATTCCAATGATGGGCTTTTCTTGGCACAGTTGCTTTGTGTACACCACAAATTGAACGGTACTGTATTTGAGAATTTCAGTTAATATAAGGATGGATGTCACCCTGTGGCTCACTTCATGGTGTTGGAAACCTTCATAAAATTAATGTTGGCATTGACTTCTCCCGTTTTACTGTAGCATGCAAACAATGGTGTGCTTGGTTAAGGACATGGTTCATTTAAGAAGAATTTGATTTGTTTTATTGGAAGATGACAAAGAAAAAGTTGTTTTTATTACACCCTAGCTAGTTTTTAAGGCACTACACTGTACCTCTGTCCCCCAGATGTTAAAGCTGTGCCTTTACAAGAATTACCCATGCTTCACTCCAAGATGTACTGTGGTAGAGTTTTGTAAAGGGAAACTAAATTAATTTAGTTGAAAGTCCAATATAGGCTCTTTCAATTGATTCTCAAATTTCCCATACTGGTATTATTGAAATCTGTATTTGCATCATTTATTTGTCACAACAGTTGCTGTGAATATATTGTTGACATTCAACCATAACAGTGTAATTTAATGTAACTGTAAAACAAAGCATTTTGTCAACCAAATTCTAATTTGTAAGGTATTTTAACTATTTTCATGATGAATTTGGCAGATATTGTGAAGGCAAAGGAATGTATATCTTTTTACCAACCATTTAGTTTAAAAATTGTGTTCGACACTATGAAAAAAAAATATTACCTTTTATAAATCTTTTTGTATTAGGACACTAACAAAGGTCATTTTTTGTATATATGAAGAGTATACTTTCTGATTAGCAGAAAGGTAAACATTCCTACATTTGTTTTTTTGATGTAAATCTGTTGAGAATAATTATGTATACATTTGCGCAATGTTATGTGCCTTTTATTTGGATTCGGCTAAATAAAAGAAAGAAACTGACTGTGGCCTTTAATGCTCAGTCCCAGGATTGATGTTAATATAAATATCCTGTCTCTACAGATCATAAAGGATCTATTAGTCAAGGGCATTGGTTCATTGATCATATCATATAATATTATAGAAGTTATTGGACATGTAGGTAAAATAGGCTGTGTTCGAATTGGCTCACTTGTTCCCTCCTTCTCTAATCCCTATATAATGAACACTAAATATTACACTATTTAGGGAAGCATAGAGGGAATTCGGGCACTAATTATGCGCTGGAAATATATCGTGTCATGTATCGGTCACATAAAAAAAGCAGACACATGTTAGATGTCACCCCTTGCAAGCTCATTTGCATGAAGAATCTGTCTATTGGATGAATCTGATGACAATGAAAACCACTATGCATCATGGGATATGGTGTTGAAATGAGTGCACATCAGTTAAGTAGTCCACTATATAGGGAAAGAGATTTGTACACTCAAATGTTGGACAGTGCTACAAAATGGTGAAAAAAAGAATTATGTGGTGAGCAGGAAATGAAGGAAATAATAAACATGCAAACAAATTCCCAAACCAAATTGATCAAGCTGCAACTTTTGAGCCACTGTGCAATGAACCTAGAAAAATACATTTGAGCTGTAACATAGCCTATAGTTATAGCCCTGTTATATAATATAAGAGTTTGTGTTCTAAAAGTCAGGCTATTTTCCACCATCCTGAATGCAGGAAGAAAAACAGCCTATCACATAAAACAAAAGTTACACATTTAACTGTTTTTATGAATTTTGGATGACCACCAGAGGCAGTGCAAATCCTCCTTGTGGAAGTAATTAGTAATGTCTTTGTAAGGGACCAAGCGCTTCGGCACAAGGACACAGGTAGAAATCAAAGAAATAAGGGTTTCTTTCTCAAAACAGGTGGTAAAGTGTTGAAAATAAGAACCCACAAAATGGGGGCCCATCAAACTTAAATTCAAGATTTACTTGATATGCTCTCCATGTGACTTCACCAACAACAAGCATTGGACTAAAACACTGGGTATTTATACCAAGAGACTGAACCAACACAAAGGCATGCAAATGGCAGTATAGCTACAAAGACTACAGGTTAACACTACCCCACTCTCCTATTGAGGTATTTGCCAGGAAACCAGTGTCAGAAGCAGAGGTGAACATGTAAGACAATGAAGGACACAAACATACCCTGACCTGAACACATGCAAAAAAACATTACCATAGTCAACTGAAAGTTCCATGAATCTGTAGTGTTATAAATCAAATAAAGTTGTGAATGAAACAAATGTGTGCTGAGTCATAATGGAGTTTGGCTGGTGTTCACTGTGTTGTATAATTACTAGGATTGGGAATGGATACAAAAACAATGTATTAATCACACAATTTGCTTTAGTCAATCCAAAAAATATCCCAAGCTTGTAATCATCAATATTTAAACATACATTCACCCCCTCATTGATAGAGCCATCAACATTAACCACTGCTCAGATGGAGCTCCAAACATCCACACACTTTGGCGGTAGCATACCCACTCTGCATCTGTGTCCTTTCATCGTAAGTGCCTCTCAAAAGACACTTTGACGCCATGAAAAGAACGCCACTTGAGTTTGGAGTACAATAGAATGTTCACAAACTGGTTGGCGGAGACTGGCAACATCTGTCATAGTGCCATGTTCAAGGTCATAGAAGACATACTAAGGCGTTTGAAAAGGTTCACTGGAAAACCAAACACCCTCGTTTGAGCTAGTCCCCGCCCACTATCAAAATGTTACAAATGCCTTCTCTGCAAGTGGGTGGAAACCTGTAAGTATGTGTGGCTACAACTGCAAGTGGGAGGGGCTTGTTGGTTCCTACATCAGATTGGTTAACCCGGCAGCATCTAAGAAAACTAAACAACTTTCAAATCATCAAACCAAGAAGTTGAAGAACAACTGAACTAAGGTAAAAGGTGTGACGTGTGAATGTGAATGTGAAAAGTATGTGTTATGTTATGATGCGATATGTTTTTACCTGCAGCACTGGTTAAGACAGTCTTGGTAAAATGT
>OMNS01036837.1:2885-14735 GCA_900303225.1 Laemonema laureysi | reverse complement strand
CAGAGTTACAAGGTGGTGGGCATGAGGATTATACCGTCACATATTCAGACAGGCTTCTTCAAACTGAACGTGCGCGTGCGTGCATTTGAGTGTGACTGTGTGTGTGTGTGTGTGTGTGTGGGTATGTATGTGTGTGTGTGTGTGTGTGTGGGTGTGTGTGTGTGTGTGTGTGTGTGTGTGTGTGTGTGTGTGTGTGTGTGTGTGTGTGTGTGTGTGTGTGTGTGTGTGTGTGTGTGTGTGTGTGTGTGTGTGTGTGTGTTGGCCGGAGCAGCGTAGGCGTGCATGTGAAAGCCTAGATAGGGCGAGGGTAACCTTTCCTCTAGATTTGGCCGCCAAGCTGAAGTGAACTACCCCACTTCTATGACAAACAAGTCCGGCTGTACCGCAGGCCCTGTCTGCTACTGCAGGCCAAGTGAACACTCACACGCTCACCCATGGAGGCTCCGCCCACCTCTCCCCCCCCCCGTCCTGCTATTTCCGCTAACTGCTGGCACCGAAGGGACATATCGCTCCTGCTGACGCTCCACGCAGCCCCGGGCCTCGTGGCTGCCTCTGAGGTCATGCTTATGTGGGGCCAGGCCCCTCGTTAGCCTGGGCCCTGAACCGGCCACCGGGGCAGGGCTGGCCACACCTGTCAGACCCCCTGCCACTTGGGGACAAGCCGCTAACAGTTTCTGTTGATTTAAAACAGGCGTACGTTAAGGGGTGGCCCAAAATGTTTTCTTTTTAAAGTCAGTGAAAACTGACTAATGATGACTAATGATATTTATCATTTATAAATCATTCATTTATTGTCTTATTTTTTTTTTATTGACTTTAGCTTGTTATGGAAAATGGTGAAATGGTGTTTAAATGTATATGTACATCAAGCCATTTTAGAAAATTAATATGAATTATATAAACACATTACATGTTACATTTGCCGTCTCCATGTCGTAACACCAAAAAGCATTTGGTCTTTGACACAGATCCTTCCTTTGTCCAAATGGAACTTGTGATGTAACAAAAAATCTGGGTCAGGTCTAATTTGAATTCTGCAGCATGCGACAGAGGCTATAAGGAAGGGAGCTGTAGACCATGCAGTGAACAAAACATAAATCAACATTCACATATCATTATTAATTAACCAAGGGAAGCATTAGGGGCACCTTAGTTCAACATGTAGGCTAAAATAGGCTATGTTTCATGGCCCTGGGTACTTTGTTAGCAGAAACATTGATAATTTATGGATGAGTAAATAAAAAACAGATAATGCAACTGAAATTAAAATATAGAGGGCAGAAATTGCCCTTGATGAAAAAAAGATTAATCAATTAAACGTAAATTAATTAATTAATCAAATTAACTTAGATTTAAAAAATAACACATAAATACATATATTACACATATACATAAATACTGATATTGAGGTTGACTTGTGTGAAAGATGGGGTGTCACGCTGTGAAGATGCTGGAGACAAAACAACAGCTTCTGTGGTCTGTCGGCCTACGTAGGAAAGTTGGTGAAAGGTGAGCAACAGCCTGAGGACAAACTACGACTAGCCTATTACCTCTTGGCTATACATTTAAGTGAAACATTACGGCCTACTTTATATATCATCAACAAATAATATATGTGCGTCTTCTCCATGTTGTTCATGTGCGAAATAAAACTAAATGATTTCCATTAACAAAAGTATAATTTTATAAATTACTCCACAATCTTGCTAATATAAAACACAAAGCAACAGCAACGTTGTATTCGGCAACAAAAGACGGTGTTTGCGTAGTTTTTATACAGTTTGGGTGCAAAACAGCCCATAAATATAAGCAGCGGTGGCCACCGCTTAGCACTGGAACGACCTTTCGCCTAGTTATGAGGACCGCAGTTCACCGGGTTTACCCTGACACTGCTGACTCCCCTGTCACGCCCACCAACAACCACGCACCCTATTTCCTCCAACCGCCCAGCGACCATGCACTGTTCACGCGCCGTCTCCTCTCCCATTGGCCAGAGCCTTACACACATTTGTTTTTCATTGGTGGCATGTTGCCACCCGCCGGTATGTGTTGTGAGTTTTGTTTTCCTTTTCTCCTCCTCCATGTTTTACACACAGCTGAGAGAGCGGGCAGTCAGTGAAAAAAAACACCTCAACCAATTTAGTTCGCGTTGAACAGGCGGTTTCAGCGAGCTGTTGCTCCGGGCTTTTGACAGAACGCTATTCGAGTTTTATTTCACTTTATAATGCCCTTGCGAACATATTCAGAGATGGAACAGCCGCACGGGGTAAGATTATTAAGCAATATGATATGATATGTTGGATATTGTGAATGATTGTTACATCTATCGTTAATCGCCTCAGTCGACAATAATTTAAACTGTGTTTTTAAGTTGACTCATGTTTAATTGTCTAGTAAGTTAGTTAACGGTAACGTAAGGAAATACTAATTAAATAACGATTGGCAAATATATGTCATGTCGCCTGTACGTTAACCTTGCAGTGGAACAATAGCAGCAGTGCCATTAGACAGATGTTACAAGTTAATGTATACATATTTGGCAGGAATTAAAGTCGTAGTTGTACTGTCTTCATTTAATTTAGCCCCTGTGATGATCGGTGACTCATTCGCTCATTTAAATATGAAAATAAAATAAAAAATGTAATGTGTGTTTCAGTAGTTTTGGTGATATCAAGCATGTAGACAACAGTTACTCGCCACTTTAATACATTTTTAATTGATAAGTCATCGATTCCAAAACTTACTTCCCTTATCTGGCGACTTGCTGGGATTTCGCATGACAATCTGCGTACTACGTCACGATCTCTAGTCTATATTTGGGAGTAGGAGGTGTCTTGGTGCTCAGCCAAAGCCATTGCAAGATGGACTGGGGTGTTGTCTCATCGTTGCTCACTCCATTACTGGCAATACTGCTGTTTGTCACAATACCTTACAATAAATAGAACAAAGAAAATACATAAAAAGAGATTTACCGACCAATCTGTTTTAAAGTTGAAAGAAAAAGTGACCCTTACTCTTACTTCTTCGGATGTTATTATTGTTATTTGTCAAATCCCATGACAAAACCTCATGCCAATATATTTGTCCCTATTATTGCCGATATAATTTTAGTCTGTTTTAGTCTGATTTTATTCTGCTCCTGACCCTCAATAGGCACAGTATGTGGACCAGTGTGGGTCCTACTTGAAGAGAAGAAGGCACGGCAGTGAGCAGTCCATCTCCAGTGGAACCACCAGAGGCTCCCCCAGTCTAGAGTACACAGACCTGGAGGCGGCGGAGGCTTTGGTGTGCATGAGTTCCTCCTGGGGCCAGGGCCACTTCCCCAGCAGCCCTGCACAGAACCCCTGCAAGCCCCGACCCCTGACCCCTGCTTCGGACTCCTGTGACTTCCTCCTCTCCCCTGAACTGCCGGAGACCCCGAAGGATTTTGTTTCCCTCTCGTCACTGGTGAGTAACACTGCTTTAAAACACCATAGCCTGTGAAATAATACAGTACTGCCTAACTGCTTAAAACCAACTATTAATACAATGTCAGTGCACTGCTCAAAGACAGTGCTTAAAATGGATTGTCAGCCGCACTGTTAAGACAATCAAAGATCAGTGAACCTTCCAAAATAATAGAACAAAGTAGAACCCCAACATTGCCATTTCTCAAGCCCCCTCCCCAATAGCTGTCCCAATCTTATTGCTGCTGAGAACCCAGATTGGCTGGGTCAGTGGTTTTATGACACAGCGTCTTGGGTCAAGTTGCTGGTACTTGAGATAAGCCTGGCTACAGTAAGGTGGTTTGAACTCAGAGCTCCTCTGCTCTGCAGCCATGTAAATAAGCTGCCAATAAAAAACGGCCATTTAGGGCTCAGAGTGCCCATTACCTTCTATGTATATCTGCTTTATTTCAGGGATTCTTATCTCTGCACATGTTAAACGTATGTCCATTAAAACCACAGACGCACACCTAGCTTAAGTTTTTATTACAATGCATTATCCTTATCTGCATTTATACAGGACTTGTGTGACTGATGTGTGATGTGTATCATCATCATTTCATGTCTCCCCCCCCATTGTCTCTCCAGAGTATGACTCCGCCCCACAGCCCCAGCTTCACAGAGAGCTCCGCACAGCGATGTGGGCCTGGGCTCCCTCGCCCCGCCCTGACCCCCGGTCCCGAGAGGGCCGCCGCACTCCCCTCACCGCCACCACCCTGTAGAGCCATGGTGACCAGCGTCATCCGCCACACCGCAGACAGCACCCCCTGCCGGCAGCACATTCCAGGGGTCCCCACCCCCAAGAGCTCTAGCAGCGAAGCCATAGCGGCCACAGTCTGCCAGCAGCGACAACAACAAGTACAACAACAACAACAACATCATCAACAACATCAACAGCAACAACAACAACAACAACAACAACAACAGAAGCTGTGGCAACAGCATTGCACAAGACAGACTGCGCAGCCAAGTACACCTCCACCTCCTCCGTCCCCTTGCACAGCCACACCGCTGGCATGGCAGCAGGCCACCCACTCAAAGCTCAGTATGGACAGCACAGCCCCCAGCAACATTAGCGCCCAGCCAGCCACTCTGGCTACCGCCACCCCCACCACCACCACCACCCTCTGTCCCACTCCCCAAATCATCTGCCAGATGATCCCCGTGAGCAGCCAGTCGGGTATAATCTCGGCCTTCATCCCCAGCGCGTTACAGACCACCAGCACTGGGTTGAGGACCAGCACCACATCCATCCTCTCCCAGGGTGCGGTCCGCACGGCGCCTGTCCAGCAGCCCCTCATCATGGGCTCGGCGGTGCCGCAGGGCACGGTGATGCTGGTGCTCCCCCCACAGCCTTCCGTTCCCCAGACCCAACACTGCACGCAGAACGTCATGACCCTCGGCAACACCAAGCTGCTTCCCCTGGCCCCGGCCCCCGTCTACATGCCCGCGGGCCCCTGTGGGGCCATAACCACGGCCACCAAGATGGACTTCTCACGCAGGAGGAACTATGTGTGCAACTTTCTTGGCTGCAGGAAGACCTATTTCAAGAGCTCCCACCTCAAGGCTCACCTCAGGACACACACAGGTTAGGATTCACAGTAATATCTCCCGCAATGCTAGAAGAAGAAACGAGAAGGAACTTGTATGAATTCAGATGAAAGATGAATGCAGATGAGAGAGGTGTTGAGGGAATACACTACTCTGGTGTAGTGTGGGTGAACCAGAAGAGGCAGTTAGTCATTATATCTATGTGTTTATTTGATTTGTGACCTCATGATGACTCACCTTTCTAACACACCGTCTCTTCCTCTCTCTCTCTCCTTCCCGCTTTCCGCCACCTGCAGGAGAAAAGCCCTTCAGCTGTAGCTGGGACAGCTGTGACAAGCGCTTCGCCCGCTCCGACGAGCTGTCGCGTCACAGGCGGACACACACCGGGGAGAAGAAGTTTGTGTGTCCCGTGTGCGACCGGCGATTCATGCGCAGTGACCACCTGACCAAGCACGCCCGCCGCCACATGACCACCAAGAAAATACCCTCTTGGCAAGCGGAGGTGCGGAACCTAAACAAAATGGCCGCCGGCAAGGCGCCCTCCTTGAAGCCCAGTCTGCCGACACTGAGCATGCTTGTACCCGCGGTGTCGCAGTAGGCGGTGAGCTGTTAAGGGCCCACGACGCGCAACTCTCACATGGACATACAGGGAGCAGGAACACTGCTGCTGAGAAAACAAACAAATATGCACTGGACACCTCTGTCTCTTTACTGCTCATTTGTGACGTCATGTCTCGCTCAAAAGGATTCCTTTGTGTACTTTCATGGAAAAGATGAAATGTACGTAGCCTATTGTGTTTGCCAAAGCCTTTGAATTAAGTTTGCCGAATGATGTCACTGCCTCACAACCCCTACCCTTGTCCTTTTTTTGTAATTGTATATGTGTATGTTTTTCTGTACTATGCTTTCAAATGCTTTTACTTGTCCAATCTTTGGAAATGTGTAACACACAAAACAATGTAAAAGTGGATGTTAATTACCAGTACCATTATTATACACTACTGCTTAACTTTTCATATTATTTAATACATATTTGTAATAAAAAGAAGAGAGGAAATATATGAATTTCCAGTTTATCACAAGCACATTTGACTCATGACTTTTGCTTTTAAGATTCCACTGAACAAGAAAGGTGAAAACAACAAACACAATGCTGGTTTCGTCCAGTCATCAAGATTCTGCAGCTTTCTCTAAACAGAAAAGGAGTTGAGTAACTGAGCCCACATCCTGTGTGTCATGTTCACTTACTCCGCCCCCTTCCTCCCTCCCCCCTCTCTCCCTCGTTACAGTCAACTGAAACGCTCATGGTGACAAGGAAATGTGCTGACTTGTCCGTGGGCAGCTTCCTACAGCTTGAATGAATTTGGAGCGTTAAGACGTGTTAACCACTCGAGAACCTTGTTATTAGGAGGCAGGGTCTCGGTTACGTAATAAGTTTTTTAAGGACACGGATTTGTATGAAAGACATATTACGCCGCCTTGTTCTTTCATTTGGGAATTTAGTCGACATATTCTGTTCACTATTTGTTTAATCTCAAGCCATGAAATAAGTTACATAATATGATTTGTATTACTATAGGCCTGTAATACACAGGAATCAGGACAAAATGTAAGGACTCCGTGTTTCTCACAAACCTATCGTACATTGCTAACGAAATATTCGTCATAAAATAGGCTATAACTCTAACCCTTAAAGAAAATGAACACGTGGTGTTCATTTTACTTAAGGATAACGATGATTTAAGTCTTTCATGTGCACAGCCTGTGCCCAAACCAGCGACCACAAACTCTTTTCAGTTACAAAAAACGCGTCTGGGGGTGCGACCAATCATCTCTCTCCGGGAATACACGCCCCATTTGGCAGCTACCTTGAGGTTGTGAACAGCGCCATCTAACGACAAGAATCCAATTCAACGAACAAAAGACAACTACACAAACGAAGTAAAATAAGGTAGGCCCAGCAGAAATCGTGAATTAATTTTAAAAACTCTTGACAAGGGGGAGGCATACACATAGAATTATACCACATAGGCCTACGCCTATACAGATATGTTTGATCTTGATGCGATACATTTAGCTGATTATTTCTTACGACACTTGTTTGGGTAATTTCTATATAGCCTATTTGTATTATTTATACACGATTGGTATTAAAATATATATTGGTTTAATTGCTCATGCTTGAATAACTATGGTATTCCCTGTTGTTCTGTTGTATTGAGAGCTGATTGGCCTGCGTGTTGCTATAGATACGTCAAAACTCAACAAATGGAGTGCTAGGCAGTTTCTAGCATCAAATGTTGCTGGCCTAAAAAAATTTATTTACGGCTTGTATTTGGGATATGTTAGATAGATAAAGTAAACAACATGGAGGTCGGACACAAGTTAAAAGAGTTAAACATGACAGCGGACGAAATTGACAGGTTCGAAACGGCTTTTAAAGATGAGAAGTTTAGAGGGCTGCTACTCGACTACGCAAAGGAATTATCGGACCCAGAAAATAAGAAAAAGTACGAAGAGGAGATTAAACTGTTGGAGGCGGAAAGGGGAAATGCCATTGATTTTATCCACCCACAACCTTACAGAGCGCTCAAAACGAGTGTTAATGGGAAACAAAAATGCTTCGTCAACATATGTACCAATGAAAAAGTTGGTAAGCCTGAATTTAAATGGGGGGTATCAGAGGACGGCAAAAGAGGACAACATTGGTCCCTGCCTCACAGTTTGCACCCTGGAAGACCAGAACGAGATCCAAAAGGAAACAGATTCATGATCTATGATGTTATCTTCCATCCTGACACCATTCACATGGCAAGCAGGAACAAAGGATTTATGGACATGGTGGACAACACAGCAATACAGGGAATCCAGGACGGGTTTAAAGTACGCCTAGATCAAAACAACATTAAAGTGTTGGCCACCAAGTATAAAGGGACCCCTCAGCCCTGTGTGATTCGAAAGCTCATCCCTGGCTATAAAGCTGAAGACCCCCCAGCAAATCCAGACCCCCTGGCGTTCCCCTACCCTGATCAGGACCCACCCAGCGCAGCTGCAAATAGGCCTACGGTAGGTCCAAAAACAAAAGAGGATGCCAAACCAAGAAGCTTCACAACAGAATCACCGAAGCCCGGAGAACCGACCGTACCACACTACACGCTGAAGTACAGGTCCTTTATTGACTTGCAGGACTTCAGATGTTCCAGGGACTCTGCCCAGAGTCCAAGGCCTAAAGAGATCGTGGTCACTGTAGACATGCCACTTCTCAAGTCGGCCAAGGACACCAACTTAGAGGTCCTGGGGAAGAGCCTCCTCGTGGAGTCCAAGAAGCCGGCCTATAGGCTGGAGCTGCCCTTGGCGTACCCTGTAGACGAGGATAAGGGAGAAGCTAAGTTCAACAAGCAAAACGGACAGCTCACCGTCGTCCTGCCCGTTCCTCCTCTGATTCAATCGTTTGAATTCACTGTGGGGGGCGGCCAGACTGTTGGTGAACATGAGACCGAGGAAGAGGGGGAAACTGAAGTGGAGGGAGAGGGAACATCGAAAGAACACATTGAGGAAGATGACGAAGGCGATCGGAAAGAATCCAAATTACAATCGGAAGCAAAGGGAAACGGTGACATTCAGAGCACAGTGAGTGAGACAAACGAACAGGAGGAATTGGAGAAAGAGGAGAGGGAGCAGAAGAGCAAGTCTTGTCCAAAGGGCCAAAATGAGAGCGGGGATGGAAGTGGAACGGAGAGCGATGAGGCCAGAGGTGACGGGGTGTGCGACACTGAAGCAGAAAAGGCGGAACACGCACGCAGAAAAGACGTTGCTACCGCGCATATTGACCGATCCACTGAAGAAAACCACGGCGAACCCGCTCATAATGGGAATGGAGTCCCGCCTTTCGCCGAACATCAGCAGACTCCAATGGTGAAAGATGAGGACAGTTCAGGAGAGGCAGGAGACGGCGTAGGCGAGGAGTGTGGAAGCTCAGAAAGTTGCCTCAGCTCAAGGAACAGCGTCGGAACCACAGAGGCAGCCGAAGACACGGGAGACGTTGCCGCGGAGAATGAACATCTGAAGGGCGCTCCAAGTACTGAGGTGAGAAGTGATGAACAACAATAAAGTCATTGATTCAGAACAAGGTCTAACAATGCAAGTTTATAATAAAATATTTGTTGATTCTGTTTTTTCACCCCTTTCTTCGTGTTTATTGGACCCTAGACACAAACACAGCTCACATCAACTCGTGTATCCGACGGCAACTCCAGTGCTGATGCTGCAGTACCGGCCAATGCTGCAGTCCCGGCCAAGTTATCAAGCTCCAACAACGATAACCACCAGATGTTCGAGGAGGTCAAAGAAAGGACAGACGATCAGTTAAATAAGGAGGACTTTGTAGAGATCACAGAAGAGGAGGTGATTGAGGATGACTTCCCGGCAGTGCAGAGCTTGTCAAAGCCTGGCTTCACTGGAAACCCACCGCCATTCCTGAGGGAAATCGATGAGAGCGGAAAGGAGACCATTATCAGTGATCACTCCACATCTGCTGGGTTAAGCTTCCAAAACTCCCTGCTGTATGAACTGGACTAAATGACTGTAACGTCGAAGTGAGCGAATTAGCAAAGATGCCAAGCTTGTAGCACATAGCGGTCCTTGGGAATGAAGGAATGAAGAACATTACATGTCTTGTTATGCAATATGTAATGTCTAGCATGCTGTAGTAACATTCTATATTGATGTTCATGAAAAAAATAATTGAATTGCCCTTTTGATCAATTATTATTTAGAATGAATGAATAAATAAATAACGTCACACATGAACCATTTCACGTATATTTATTTTTCAGATATTTAAAATAATTGCTCAGTAAAAACAAACACTGTAGGAAACAATACCATATCTCTGATTTCATACTTCACAGAAGTAGGGCGAGGTAGGAGGATGATTTATGGAGGACTACATGAGAAACCAAAAGAGAAACCATGACATTTAGTAAGAATCTAGAAAGGTCATGGTGTGGTTGTGTGTGTGGTTTCTTGTGTTCTACCCTTTTCCATTTAATGGAAGTTACAAATACTCCTCTTTGAATCCAACCATCAAAGTGCATAGCCTGTGTGGTCCGAACGAGGAAGTCAGCAGCATTTCATCCTTTTTACAACACAGTCCTTTGCGTCGCATCATCGCCAGACAAAAAAAACGCAGCTGGCGACCCTCCGAATTGTAACATTGCAAAAATCCTACTCGTCCTGCCATCGCACGGCACCTCATCTGGAGAAACACCAACGTCCCGAACGTAACGGACAACCAAACAAAAGCCTAGAAACAATTTACCCCAAAAAAAGGACTCCCCCCCCCCCTTTGCAATGCCAATCAGGGCTGGGGGCATGTTGTTGTCAGTCAAAGCTCCTCCCCTCCGGCGATGACCGTCAGTTCTCGGGCCTACCTGGCTCCCCTCTGGAGGCAGTTGTCCAGGAACTCGGAGTAGCAGGAGAGGGAGCAGAAGTGCTGCTGCACGGGGGCCTCCGTGCCGCCCATGTCGTCCACCAGCACCACCGTGCGGGACACCTGGTGCAGGTTCATGCTCACCGCTGTCCGGATGTAGAAGCTGACGCAGGCGCGGCCGCAGTCGCACGCCTTGGAGACCTCCAGGTCTCGGCAGAGGTGGGCGGGGAGGACTTGAGGTCCGTATGGTACCCTGCAAGAGGATGAAGAAGAGAATACGGTGTGTGTGTGTGTGTGGGAGAAACGGAGGGGAAAGGTCTAGAGGTGAAATGTATTGTAAAAGGGAGACCGGAAGATGGGTTCAGGAGATGCCGGCGCCCGGGTTGCCTGCTAACCTGAGGTCGACTACGGCCCTGCTCGCTAGTTCCTGGAGGGACAGCGGGAACGTGAGGTGGATGGTGTGGTCCAGGGGGTTGGGCTGGGTGAAGGGGTTCCCAAACAAGTCCAAGTTCTCCAGGCTCAACTTGCGGAAGTCGCCGGGCAGCAGGGCCAGCTGGTTGTGCGCTGCCGACAGGAACCTCAGCTGGGAGAGGCGGCCGATGCGGAAGGGGAGCCACACGAGCTTGTTGTCGTCCAGCTTGAGGTTGACCAGCTCCCGGAGCTGGCAGAACTGGGACGGGAGACCCCGCAGGCGGTTCTGACTGAGGTCCAGGTGCTGGAGGGTCCGCTGCAGCGTGGACAGGCACAGGGCCTCGCTGAAGCTCTCCAGCTGGTTGTTGTGGAGGATGAGCTCGGCGAGGCAGCCCAGGTCGCCGATGGTGGCAGGGAGCTTCTTGATGTGGTTGTTGCTGAGGTCTAGCTTGCGAAGAGCTAGATACAAAAAAAAAAAAGAAAACTTTTTCAGAAATCACAGGAACACATTTGTATTTCAGAAGCTTTTGGGTAGTGGCTTTTTATTAGAATATAGAGGTTATAGTTCAATTGCAAAGTTAGCATCCTTGAGCAAGATGCCTAACCCCTACCAGCTCCTGCATCTGAATTCACACAGTAGGTCGCTTTGGATAAGAGTGTCTTCTAAAATGAACAAATAGTAAAATTATATATATTTTTTGCAAAAATACAAAACAGTATGTGTGCATGTTATCGCATTGTTCCCAGGTTTCCATCAGGCGGCGTACCTTTGAGGGACAGCATTCTCATGTCCACGCGCGAGAGCTTGCAGTAGGACACCTGCAGCTGCTCCAGGGAGTAGGGGAAGCTGGAGGTGAGTGGGTAGTCCTTCTTGGAGATGATGGTGAGCTTCTTCTTGGGCTTCTCCACATCCCTGGCGCGCACCGGGGTGAGGGTGGCGAGCGGCAGGCTGCTCGTGTCACTTCCCCGATC
>OMNS01036828.1:0-10226 GCA_900303225.1 Laemonema laureysi | reverse complement strand
TGTGTGTGTGTGTGTGGGTGGGTGTGTGTGTGTGTGTGTGTGTGTGTGTGTGTGCGCGTGCGCGTGTGCGTGTGCGTGTGTGTGTGTTTCTGGGTTGGAAACAGGGGGCACGGTGTTCGGGGTTGTAATAATGGCTCCATTCACACCAAATCAGCCGGTTGTAACTGTTGTTAATGCAGTAGAGTCTGAAGTGTTTTGAGCACTTCTAGGTTAACAGGTGCCTTGTCGCCAGGCTGAACTCAGCTTTTGAAACAAACCTATCATATTCCTAACATCTGATATAGCTATGGTAGACGGGGGTGGAAGACAAGTGTTTGTAGATGTAGGCTGTCCATGTGGTACATGGACCAGGTATTTAATACCAAACTAGAATAGACAGCCTGGCAGTGTGGAGAGGACAGTGCAGCTTGTACCCTTGAATGTCTGATTATTGATACATTTTGAATTCTGATTACATAAATGGAATTGGTGAATTCAACAACAAAAAAAGTGTGTGTGTGTGTGTGTGTGTGTGTGTGTGTGTGTGTGTGTGTGTACTCACTGTATAAAGTTTTCCAGAAACAAGTGAGCATGAGTCAACACCTGTAAATCAGAGAAGAACAATGCACTGTCAGTGAACAGAAGTTCTACTCTTCCTCTACTTAGTGTAATACCTCCAGTTGTCTAAAGACATGATCGCCCGCATTAGAACAAGTGTATAAGTCATTAAGAGTTAGTTAGCAAAAGGATGAGTCAAAATGGCCACCAGGAGGATGATGATCCAGTTGAGAATTCCTCTGTAAGCTGTGAAGCGGCTGTCAGAGCTCAGCAGGGAGTCGTGGAGGCGGTGACAGCTGGATAACAACACCACAGACAGTCAGCGTGATGTGTAAACAAAAACAACAACACTTTCCACCCTCATTGCCACAAACTGCGACAACACGGTCCTTTCACAATCAAATCAAGGAAGAAGAACCTGATGCAAGAAGACTACACATTTCCTTGCTTAAACATTTACTTCTTGTACAGAGCCAAGTGGTAGATTGAAATTATCCTGTGAGCTACATTTGCTGTAGGATAGGTCTATGCTTTCTCTATATATTATGTGGTCAAATTGTTATTAATATAATTTTGATTATTATTGTTATTATTATTGCTGTTGGGAAAAAAAGTTTCTTTTCCAAACACGATTCATAATTTAAGCAACCCAAAAGGTGAAATATCCTTCATTGTCACAACTGCCCAATGGGTGTACATTAGCAAGGTGCTACTTACCACAGCATGGCGTCATAAGGATGCTGTTGTTCTGGGGGGGCAACATCAGGACCACATGTACTTTGACAGAGACCTGCTTTCTCTTCTTCGTCAGAGAAAGAGGTGCACACAGAAAAAAATCTCTTTCTGGCGGTAGTAGCCATTTGTGTTTACGTTGGAGAGCTAAACTAAAAGCCCGTAATCCTACGCCGAACAGTGGACAGCCAAGATAATTTCCATATTCATAAAAAGGAGAATTGTATACAAAGCGATCTTACTAAAGCAAAAACACGTGCATATTCAACTATGCAGTATGCAGTCTATTCATTCTACTACAATAATGTAGTGTTTTTTGGCGTCTTAGGGAATTCGATTTTTAAACCCGTCGTCTGCTCGGCAAATCGGATTTTGTAATATTATTTCGCTAACCTTAAAATTAGAAAGATCCCGAATAAGTCGACACTAAACGTTGGCCCGGTACGTTTACTTGAATGCAGCATAATATCCTTTGTAGCAGAGCACAAATCATTATCAAGCACCCCTTGGAATCTGAGGAGATATCTCGGATTTCCTCCCTTCCGAGCATCACACCAGTCCAGGTTGGTTCCGCAGAAAAACAGCTCGTCCCAACCAGAGCTAGTATTATTCGACCCGATAAAAGCATTGCTTTCAATGCATATGCTTATTATTCAAGTCCACGACCGGGTATATCATGTTGTCTTTAGTCTAAAATAACAATAAAGGGTCCTGTATTAAAGGGGATGGGACGTTAGACCGACTCGTGTTGTAAAGCCGGGGGAGAATTGAAAACCGAGCGAGCGTCTTTTCAAGGCACTAATCACGGGCACGTGTACGCCACTATGAAAATGTAGTGTATATATATATATATTTTTTTTTTTTCTCTATTTAACAAATACTCTTTAGCACTCCCCCATGAAATATTAAATACAACACATAATCAGAAACGCATCAACAAAGCATGTTTTATTATTTTATTACAAAAAAAGGCTGGACAATGTACCAAAAATACATGAATGTTATGAAACCACATTGCCATAAATGAATCATGAACAGAATAACAACATGAGACGCTTTTGTTTTGATTAATTAAAAAACAAACAAAAAAAACAAACTTAAAAGTGGTGATCCTACAGACAGTACACAATTGTCAGTTGATGGTGAGGACGTCACTCTGGATCTCGTGGCTCAACTGGGTCTGGAGGTCACTCAGCTTCTTCTTGAGCACTGCCAGTGCCGACATGACGATGGTCTCTGGTCGCAGGGAGCCGCACGACTCCACGTTGTAATAGAACCTGCCAGAACACACGCATGCATTGAGAGACTTATACACCAAATACAGCCCGATAAATAGTTTTGCCAACATGAAAGCAGAACAATGACCTCAACAACACCAAACAGTAAGTATACAAAGTCTACCCTACCTTTCTGGCTTTCCATTAGGGTCGTATGGGGCTTGCACCTCTTCGTCTTCAATTTCCGAATATTCACTCTTGGGCCTGGGAATCACAGAACAAACATGGCCGCCAGGTTAAAACACACTTGGTGGCAGCAGGGGTCATTGACACATAACACATAACCCTACTGTATTGTCCACCCTGAACACTCATCCCTCACAACCAGGGGAAACAGAACAGAACTCACCATTCTTCAGGTCGTGGGAACACCGTGTGCCGCAGCGCATTGTCCGGGTCGTACTCAAAGGACACCCCCGCCGTGGGATTCCACTTGGCGTGCTCCTTGCCGAAGCCCTTCTTGGCATAGGCTCGGAGTCGCAGCTCCTGGCCCTTACGAAGCTTCACCAGAAGAATGTCTGCACAGGCCGTGCGTTTTGGAGGGAAATATGGTATGAAACGGCTTAACTTCATGTTCTCAGAAAACGACATTGATAAAGAAATAATGAATAGCAAAGACGTAGACCGCAGGAAGGAAGGGGAGAGCCATAATTCAATTTACCGTCCTGTTCAACGTAGTCATTTGGGTCATTGTCTCTGCTCCTTGAGGTCACCTGAAAAGTTTCATTAGTCAGTAAAGAATCACATTTCTGCCACCAATACAATACAGAGTACACCACATTCCCTGTTACATGACAAATGGGTTCAAGACAGAGCTCACATTAAGGAAGAGGCTATGTGGGAATGCCTGGAACTCATGCCCTTATAGCACCACTAATACATGGAACTCACTGGGATGACTCTGGGGTTGTTGGACAGGAGGTCCCGGGAGGTCACATGACGGGTCTGGTCCTCTGTGCATCGGACATCCAGTGTCAGCTCAACCGAACACTCGGGGCAAAAATCATCGCAGGTACAGTCCTACAGAATTTGTACAATATTTATATTTAGTCTCCGTTCTGCTAATTGCATCAGAATCACACATTTAAGATCAAGTGGCAGTGTAAGGTTTTATTTTAAGAGGCTTGTAGTTTATCCAACAGTATACTTGCCCTGGAGTATTGCATTTTCTCCACAATGTCATCACTGGTGAGTGGAATGAGTCCTGAAAACACATGACATGTTGGTACAGTGATCTTCAAAAGGGCACAATATGTTGATATCAAATCATGTTTATGGTACCTTTATAACAATAGAACTAGAAGAAATAGAAGTGACAGGCGGGCACAAGACAAGCACACATTTGTTCTTAAGAATACATACCGACTCTATGGGCAATGAACTCATCATGAAGTACAGACGAATTGGCATCTATCTGTATCCAGTCGATAGCTAAAATAGAAATATTGCAGGCAATGATTCTTAGTGTATTTCAGTGATCGTGTGATCAAATAACAATAAAAAGCGATAAGTTCCTTTACCTATCGTGGCAACCTCTGACATAAACACTCGCCGGATAGAATTGGCGACCCTGGTTGAGAAAGCAAAAACATGTGTTGCTCTATTAAGGTTAAGTGGAAGTTGCCTATTTTAGCATAAAATATGTAAATGTAAGTATGCATAATGTTTCAGAGTGTAGGAAGTGGCGATTTATATGAAGTTAAAACAACAGCACTATGCTATGTTATGAATCCAGTAGTGCCACTTGACTGTGCGCACTTTAAGCACATAAGACTTGAATAGATGTGTGGTTTAATACTTACGCCAAATCGGTGTTCTCTATGACAAACTTTACATTTTCGTCCGATAATTCAGTGATTTTCACAGTTGGCTGGTTAGCATACGGCATTTTTAGCTATAATAGCTTGGGACAAAGATGAAAATGTATAAAGCAAATTGTCCCTTCAACACTACCGCTTCTGTTAGGCTTGCAGGCCTAGCCAGACTATTTTCAGATCGCTGATTGGTCAGACGATGTATCTCCAGACAGTGATTGGACAAACGCAGTGGTGGTGGGTGGGTGGATATTTATTTAGCATCCGGGTCAAAACACTTTTTACATCGGATTTCAAAATAAAGGTCTGCTATTTTATTGCACATTTTCTTTTTACAATATTTAGACACTTTCAATACATTTAGGTGACTCAAACGGATGTAGGACGTAAACACACACACAAAGTGGTGTTGATATACTCAACTAGTGAACAGTTTAATGAGTTCCAGAATGAATCAACATATCAGTAATGCAGATAATAAAAACTGAAAATGATTAAACTGAGATGGAAGAGGTCAAGCCTAGCAGGTGAAATGTGCTGATTCTGCAACAAAATAAAATAAACTCTAATCTTGGGCCTTTGTGGCCTTTATTAATGAATACTATTCTTTTTAAAGAATAAACTGATACGCCATATGCTTGTGTATGGTGAAAGTTTTAGATTTGCAGGTAACTGACAAGAAGGGTGGACAGGATCCATTAAAATGCGTTAATATCATCGTCTCTGGTTCACTCCTGTGAGGTTCTTCAGCTGTGGGAAAGGGAGTACAACATTTTTCCAATGAAATTAACACCTCATCAGAATTCATAGTGAAAACTGAAAAGTGAAAAACTTACTGTAAGTGCAGCTCCCATTAATCCTTGCACCACTGCTTCCCCTGTAGACTGCACCTGCAGAACACATGCATTTCAGTCATCAACAAAATCTAAATGTATGTTTAGAAACTGATGATGAAATGCAGTGTTGTGTTTTTTTGTGTACAAATGATGGACAATGGTTAATGGTGTAACAATACCTGTTTGGCAGTGCCAGCCATGTTGACTACATCCTGAATGCGGTTTTGAAGGAAGGCCCAGGTATCCTGGAAGTCTGGGGAGGAGTCCTGAATCATCACCAGCTCTGTGGTGTTAAAGATGCCCACCAGCGTTGCTCGTTTGGTATACCAGTTCATCTACAAAAAAACAAAAACATACAAGCCATCATGATTTATGTGGCAAAACACACATCTGAAAAATAGGTTTAGTATCAGAGGATTTCAGACCAAACTGAACATCTAATTATTAATTATTAATACATCCTATTAACCTGGGTTGTGGCAGGTCAGATAGTTTGGAGATGGTCATGAAAGGGAGAGAAAAAGGTATAAGGAGAATAGTTATGAAGCATCTCAGAATTACTTTTTTTATCAATTAAAAGTGCATTTATGACAAAGGAACTCTTTTCAATTCAATAGCTATTGACTTTCCGAAAAAGGTATATTTATTGATATTTAAAAGCTTCACAATAAGGCACTTACCCCACAGGGCAGGGTTTACCAAGGTGAGATGATTAAAAAAAGGCACTTAATTGAGATGAAATGATAACACCTGGCTTGCATGTTGCCTCAATGCAGCCATCTTCTGGCAACTCATAAAAAAAAAAAATCTATGCTCCGAGTTATGAGTGTTCTTGTGACCGTGGAATGTTGATACCGTTTTTTTGACGATCATAGCTACGGGCCCTGGACCTACTCACGTCTGTGGAGCGATCTCCAGCGTAGTACCAGATGTCGTCCACAAGGGAGGACAGGTGCTTCAGGCTGTCAGGGATGTTGTGAGGAAGGAGCAGGATACTCATGGCCTAAAGGCACATTCACAGTCACGGGGTCAAACAGCCGGCAACATATTTTGAGAAGGAAGGATCATTGTGTGCCCGGAATTCCCCTACAATTTGCCCATGTTGCCAACACCAGAATATATTGGTGTCAGCAACGATCTGGTAGAATACTGAATACTTTTTTTTATCAAACTCTCTTATTACTTTCTGGCTGTCACTCCACTTCCTGAATATATGAGGTTGTGGTATATTCAACACAGGCACCTGGAATATTTCATTTCGTAAAGTCATTTTCCATTCATACTTCATCAAATTCCATAGATTCCATGTGTTATCGTTTGACAATATACCTGAGGCCACATTTCAATGTAGGGGATGTGCATTCTCAATCTGGTCTCCACGGCATCCCTTAAAAACTGGGCAGTCTTCTTTTTTCTAAAAGACAAAGTTGGCATGTAAAGAAACACGGACAATTCATCAGAGAACAGAAAAGCCAAGACTGGATAGCGTTGCTTTTGTGTAAGTGGGAGTAATGTGCACATACTCAGCCTGGCCCAGCTGGACCTGGTTATGCTGCTCAGCTAGGTTCTCTGTCAATTGTGAATTGCACTGCACGATGAAATGCAGGACCAATTCACCAGCCCCATTGTCAAACATACCAGTGGATGCAGAAGAGAGCCCTATAGTCTGAAACAGATGCAATAACGAGATTAGAATATGTACATCTTGACTCATTATTAGATAATTCTACTAATTCAATAAAAACGTAAGGCAGGGTGAGGGGCTTAACCATTGTGGAGGCCCGTGATTCCAGTATTTCAGATGCGGCAGCAATCCCATGTTGCTTACTTCATTTAACTGTAACGTTAAGGACACCTCATGATCTTGCACACTGTAGGATTTCATTCAACAGACCTCTGCACCAGCTGCAATGGCCTCCATTGACCATCCATATAGTGGGACAAACTCTAGTGCGGCAGATAGGATGCGAGCTTGAAGTTGTTCCTCCGTCTCATACTCTTCTTCCTGCTCCCCGCTCTGATCCTGGTAGCTTAGCAACCATCAACAACCAGCAATGACAGAAAACGTAACATAATATTAGTCTTTAGATAATATTCAAGCAATATGAGCACTGTAAACAACTTGGCAATGGAGCGTCCAATAAAAAGCTTGCTAATGTCTTAGCAAGTTACCTTTTACTTTTCAATGGTGTTAATATAAATAATAAGTTAACAACTCGTGAACATTTTCTATTTAAATGTTACAATGAGGCAATACAAATCTACAGTAGCCTAAATTCAGAAACTGCTATGGTGACGACCTTTCATTTTCATCTCATCCATCTCATAAACACAGTGTGATGCTGACCTAGTGTTGGGCCTGGATCCTTCCTCTGTTCCTGCAGAAGCCTGCTGGAAAGCCTCAGTTGTGTCCTGCTCAGAGTGGTAGTGTGCATGGCTGGATGTGGATGATGAGCTTGTTGACGAGATTTTGTCAAATTTGGATTCGTCCTGCAGTCGAACGGCAGCACGGTGAAATCCTTTTCTCAGGTTGGCACACTGGGGACGGGTCGTTGCTGGTGCAGCCAACACTAAAGTACGAAAATAATGCAACCAGACGGAAGGCAAATGAGGTTCTTAAGACGATAAACAGCATTATCTCCTATAATTCTGTCAACCAGTATTGAGAAACACAGATTAAAAAAGATCCCAGTGTAAATATCAGTATGTAAACAACAGATTTACTTGGGAAGACAGAAACGCCCCCACTTGTTGGAAGCCGTTTAATATTGTGTCAGTGAACAACGATTTTTAATATGTACATTAGAAACAGGATTGCACCAAAGATGTATCTTTCTATTTGAATGATCCAAAACGTTATGGCCAACAAGTTCGTGTTTTATTCTGCCCTTCACAATCACCTTTTCCTAGGTGTCAAGTGACATTGGTTAGGAAAGCAAACGTCAACATTTGATCGGTTCGAACCGCAAGTGCAACTCATAAATAAAGTCGGTGCAATAAATCAAGATGAGTTACTTCATCTTAAAACAAAATGTTTCTATATTACCGCTGCCAAAGCCCCGAAATGCCCTTCCACTTCGTAAACCTCGTAGCAGCGCCGCCATATCCAGCTGCAGCGATTGTTTAAAGAAGTTTGTGACGAATTTATTAAGCGACCCGCCGCATATTGATTACGTCAGTATTTTGAGCACTAAAAACGACCTCACGGGAAAGTCCTCGGCGATCTTAATTTATTTTAATTGAGAAGCGAGGGACACAATACAGGTAAGAGTTTATTGTAGTCTACATTACTCTATATACGAACAATCCGTAGTAATCGGAGATTAGGTTGTGCTATGTATTTGTTTTCTGCGTCACGCTGCTCTATGCATATAGCTGCGTATCTGCTCTTTACAATAAAGAGCAGATTCCAGTATATATATTTTCGGTTCCTATAATTCTCTTATGACTAGCTTCTACGTTTAATGTGACAATGAACGTAAATGTAATAACTGTTCTCATCAGGGTGCTTTATTAACACCTGCATGTATTCATGGACACTAGCTGTGGTTGTACAGGTCTCTGTAGCAGGGCTATGACACAGTACTGCTCAAATTTGCAGAGTCATGGTTAGGCTCGTATATTCGTATTCCCTTAGGTGGTGATTTACAATTCAAATCACCAATAACTTACTTTTCATACTGTGATTATAATATGTTATTATTTACTTACGATGGGAGGAGTACAAACTACTAACTTTACAACGAACATATCTTCTTCTGACCACATGTATTCTCGATAATTTTAGCTGATATTTGTACTCTAGGAGCTTACGATGGACCTTGGCATCAACGCAGGAGACGCGGTGCTCTTGGTGTGGAATCAACCATCATCTCCTTCAGCCCTGGAAGAGCTGGTGGAGAGTGTGCGTACTGGAGCCGATCCCAAAGTGTCAGTAGTGAACATGGAAATACTGTTAATTTGTGAGTGTTTTATTTTATATTATTAGGCTATTATGTACTTTTTTGGAGACACACTTATAATACAGTGTGACGTATACATACACATATTCAACAATTATGTTTTCATTATAATCTATTGTGTGACAGAAGTACTTTACTTTGACAATGCGAAGGAACAATCCATATCATTAAACTTCTCAGCTAGCTGATGGTTGAAAGCTTTTCTTCTTGTGTTATTTCTCCCCAGCCTCCCATACACAGTCCTCCTATGACTGGGTCCTCTCCTGCCTTCTCACGGACAACTCGTCTGTCCACAGCTCAGAGACGCTGGCGGAGATGGCCCGAATTCTTAAGCCCGGCGGGAAGCTCATTCTGGAGGAGCCGGTCACCGGTGCGATCTACATATGATCAACCCATAATGATCAATGATGATGATATGATTGACTCTTAATTTATAAGTAGGCTTTGAATAGCGAACCCAGAACCTTTCGGCTCAGGGTCGAACACCCTAGCCACTAAACAGTCTGCCCCCATCTGTTTCCTGGCTCCATCTCTCATTTTCTCTGTACCTCACCCTCACCCCCCCCCCTCTGTCTGTCACAGGAGCTAGTGGGCACAGTGTGAGGACTGCTGAGAAACTGAAGTCTGCCCTGATGCTGGCAGGCTTGACGTCTGTGACAGAGGTCAGTGTATGGAGTAAATCCTACTCGAGGAGTTCAAGGAGATGATGGATGTTTTCATTCATCATTTTCTCATACGACTTGCAGAGGTTTTGTGAGTTGTTTTTTTTTAAGGGCATTGTCGGCACTATAACTATATATTACCACAGAGCAATGCAGCACATATATTATTCTGTCTACTTATTCTTCATACTTTCTGGTCCAGATCAGTAAAGGAGAGCTGAGTGCAGAAGCACTGAGCTCTCTCAGAAGCAACATCGGCTACGAGGGAAATTCGCTGTCCAGGGCCCGCATGTCTGCCACCAAGCCAGACTTTGAAGTGGGCTCGTCGAGCCAGCTGAAGCTCTCTTTTGGGAAGAAGACGCCCAAACCAGGTAGCTTTTTTAATTGACAATCTCTATGTTCTTTT
>OMNS01036824.1:0-13981 GCA_900303225.1 Laemonema laureysi | reverse complement strand
CACTATAGTATCCCACTATAGTATCCCACTATAGTATCCCACCATCCCACCGTACCATAGTACCACCACTCTATAGTACCACCACTATATCGTACTACACCTCTATAGTACTACATCTCTATAGTACTACCACTCTATAGTACTACACCTCTATAGTACTACATCTCTATAGTACTACACTTCTATAGTACTACACCTCTATAGTACCACCACTCTATAGAACTACACCTCGATAGTACTACACCTCTATAGTACCACCACTCTATAGAACTACACCTCGATAGTACTACACCTCTATAGTACCACCAGTCTATAGTACCACCACTATATCGTACTACACCTCTATAGTACCACCACTCTATAGTACTACACCTCTATAGCGCTACACCTCTATAGTACTAGAGCTCTATAGTACTACCACGCTATAATACCGCCACTCTATAGTACTACACATCTATAGTACTGTCACTCTATAGTACCACCACTCTATAGTACTACCAATCTACAGCACTACACCTCTATAGTACTAAAAACAAAACTACAATATCATGAGTAAATGCTGTGTGGAGGAAGTCCGTGGCTTATGGATCCACTCCTGCCTCGGTTACAACAGAGCTTCAATGTAAAGCGGATCGCACAATAATACTACCACTCTTTAGTACTACCTCTGTACAGTAGTACCTCTCTATAGTACTCCACCTCATAATATCTCATCCATAATACAGACACAAGGTTGTGTTGGGTCAGCTGAATAGTGCTACAGGAGTCCATTATGTAGCTATTTTGCTATTTATTGATTGATTACTAATTAGTCAGAACTGAGATGTCATCAAGTTCACTTCAACAACACACACACGCACAGGCATGCATCTTTTGTTTGGCCAAGTGTAACAATGGCTTGTCAATCTGTTATATTTGAACGTGCCAAATTCCTTCACACAGGTGTGTGCGTCTATGTGTCCGCATGTATGTTTGTATGTGGGTTGTTAATATGCTAACATGTAATTATCTTCCCACTCCCCCGCCCAGCTCTCTGGTTACCCCAGATAACCCTCCTTAGTACTGTGATCACAGAATACAACACCAAGACGGTGGATTCACATGCTCAACCTCCTGAAATTCCCTCCTACTCTGTGTCTCCAGCACCCTAAATGTCTGGTGAACCCATCCACCCTCCCCCTCAAGTAGATAGGGAGACAGTTTCCATGGTAACCACCAGTAGAAGTCTGTTGCTTTTTTTCCTTCCCGTCTGAGCTGAGTACTGTCTTCTGTCCATTTCCAGCCTCTAAGAGATCTTTCGAGAGAGGCTGTGAATGCACACGTGTGTATGTATTTCTGCATTTGGGCGAGTTCACATGCGTGTGCACATTCAGCTGCATTGCTGTAAGTGCTTTAATCAGAGATAGATTCACATCGTCTGTGTCTTAGAGTGCCTATGCTGTGTGTGTGTGTGTGTGTGTTTCTGTGTGAGTCTGTACAGTGTGTTGAGGAGCAACATCAACATCAACAACCTCCCACAGTCTCAACCATCAGCTTCACACTGATAATCCATATGTCGTTGTCACCCATCTGTGCGAGGGCTAAAACGTGCAAGAGTGATGATACACGTGTGTAGGGCCAACCCCGCGAGGACACCCCCAACCCAGCTCCGCCTATTTCCGTGTTGGACCATATATGTGTGCTTATATATGTATGCTATGTATTTGTCAAGTCACATATCAGTTATGATCAGAACTATACATTATGCGATGTAGCCTATTAGGCCTACCAAGTAGACAGAACGCCCCAGACAGAATGATGTAGTGTTTTTTGTTTCAGGGGTTACAAAAGGAAAGGCCTACATAGTTTAGTAGGAGATAAGGTTGCATATAATAATAATGATAACAATGACATTCGCCTTTGTAATTATATAATTATAGGAACGAACGAATAATAACAAATCAAGCTGTTGCCAACGCCATTGTATTTTGTGTTAGGCCTACATATTGTATAATTTTAGAGACATATTCGTTTGAGAGACTTCAATATATTTGGTATGGACCTACTTAATATAGGCCCCTACAGATAGAACACAGTTATATTTCACATTGGCGCTATAATGACAGATCTCCTTCACTTCCAGCAAAACACTTCTGGCAAAGCTGGGTTTGGATGGCAGGCTTCGCTGTCACCTTTGTGGGCATTTCATCCCGCATTTCTCGCTTTTTTATCTTGTGCAGATGGGCGCTCACATCTTTTGTCCTGCGAGCCGCTTGCTGCGTGCTTGGGGTGGATCCTCCGTAGGATGTTTTCTATGCATGTGTAGCATGTGTAATACTAAAGGTGTGCATTAGCTAAACACTGATGCATGCAGTGATGCAGGGGGATGCATTTTCATAAACACAGACACATTTTCACCAATACATGTGTCATAAAAGACTCTCCAAATGACAACAAAATGTCAAATTAACATCAATCAGAATTAAATCTTGATTTTTTTAAATTAAGTAACTAAATAAGAAAGAAAAGAACGAGTAATAGACAGTTAGTAGTAGTAATCATAGCAGATTACATCTGTCATCCCGGATGTTTGCTACTATTTTAACATCCCATAATACCTTTATTCCCTTTCTTGGTTCTGACCAGATGAACATGAACACAACAACAGCGGGTAGCATACTTCTTGTGGAAAAGAACTTTGACGAAGTCGCAAGAACGAAATTAAACGATTGCAGAGAAAATCAACAAATGCATACCTCACCAAACTTTGTTTTCGGCACTTCTTGCTCCTCCAAGATTTTGTAACTTCCCGAAATCTCTGCAGATGAAGGCAATGCGAACATTGTATGCGATTGGTCAGAAATTCAAGGCAGACCCCACTAATGGAACGTTCAGTGATGAAACTGAAACCGCATTGAGTATAAAACAAGTTTGTCCACAAAGAACTTCTCGGCCAGCGTACAAAATATGATTTATTTTGAAGTATCCTGCCTGCTTAAGAAGGAACATCTCTTTCAGTGAAGCCACATATTTTGACAGCAGAGCCGGGTTCCCTGGACGGGTTGAGCCTGGATCAAACACAGGACTGAAACCAACACCCATCTGGGCCTGATCTTACTAACCCTGATCTCTACTTCTGTACATCAACAGAGGCCTGTTGGGACACATGTCTACAATGCTGACAAAATGTCTGCTCACTACATGGATAGTGTGGGGACAGCCCAGTGAATTCTGGGAGATCTCGATGTAAAGGAACAAGACACAATGAACGATCTGAAAGGAGAAGACAACTTAGCTGTCGTCAAAGTGCGAGAGAGAACGAGGGCACCAATGCCAGAAAGAGACTAGGGAATGAGAATGAATAAAATAGTAAGTAAGTAAATAAAAAGTTGAAGAAGTGAGGAAGAACAGGAGAGCAGAGAGGACTGGACGGATCAACACATAAAACAATAACACTACATTTTCAGTTTTCAAGAAGCGTGAGAGGGAACAGGTGAATCATGTGTCTGTACGTGTAGAGGTGGAGATGAAGGACATGTAAGGCAGACATAGTCTGCCTTACCCGTCAACCTCACTCCTGTTTGCAATCAGATTTGTGATTGCAACTAGCCATTGCTCCATCGAGCTGCCCGTTCCACACTTTGACTCGTGTCAAGACCAATCCGCCAAATCACAGCTCAAGCGCCACCCGATTGGCCTGCCCAAAATGTTGAGGTCTTCCTCAAAGCTCTCATATACAACTAAAGTGTCATGACTGAAAATCGAGGCTAGGCAGAAATTGTACAAATTAGGGTTGATTTTCAATCTGATTTGGCAGTTGCTGACTAACTTCAAAGTCACAACTTGTTGGTTGTCGTGCAGTAAGGGGGCGGGGGTACAATACCCCATTATTGGCCTGAGCGAGCTACGAGCTACTAGTCTCATGAGCCAATCCCCCCAAATTCCCAGGAAAGTACCTGAGTGTGCCTGTGTATGCCAACAAACACAACAGGGAAATATAGCGCAGAAACACTTCTCTGCATCTTTCTCTGTTGCTTTCTATGCACAGTACCTTCGCAAGAAGCAATGCTGTCATTTTGTTTACATTTGGTTTGTGTCCCCTTTTGCCATAGGTCAGATCCATGCTTTGTTATGGTTTTTTGGGGAGAGTTGGAAGGAAACAAAAAAAAGGGATTGTGGATTTAAAGTTACATCTGTCTGTGGTTTATTCATAAATATGTCAACCCTATATGCTTGGCTACACTGCCTTTATCTTCCTCAGTAGCGACATTTTGGAGAATGTGGCCATAATGTTTTGAATGGTGGAATAAAGCTTTATTGGAAATTGTCAATAGATACATTAAAAAACCTGTGGGAAGGTTTCATGCTGTGTGAGCACCCAAGTTGTGGCTTGCCAATCGAACCGTACACAGTGAGATAAGAAATTGCAGGCTTTGGCTGAGCAGAACAGCCAATTAAAATGTGCAGTGTGCAGTGTGATGCAAACATACACAATCACTTAAATCGTACACTGTCTGCCTGGCTAAAGGAACAGAAAAGCAGAATAGAGGACATCTGACACTTTATTAATAATTATTTGTACATTCTAAAAAAAAAGAAACCCCAAAACAAACTGAAAAAAAAGAAAGAAAGAAAAGAATATATATATAATAGAAAAAAATATAAATCCTCATTTTGTATCGTACATAACACTCCCCCTGGGTCCAAATGAGGCTTAAAGCATCTGTATTACCCACCAACTTGTAATATGCATGCAACACCCTCAAAGGAGCATCACCAAACCTTTCAGGACCAGAACTGGATCTGGATCACTGGATCAGATCCGCTCTGCCCTACAAAGCCAAAACACATGAACAACAGGAGTGTGGAACTGAGAAAAACGACGTGAATGAAGTTTTATTATTGCTATCTAACCAAAAAAACCCGTAAAAGTATTGCCTGCCCAGTGATGGTGGTGGAGTCGAGAGATAGGATATTTGGTGACTTGTGTGTGTATGGCGGGGGGTTTATCTGTACCCCCGCAGTAAAAAAACACACAGAGAGGTGCACATTGAATCAAATATTTCCCTGCTGCAATTTAAAGAAAATCCATAATTTACCTCTAATTATGTTATTAAGGGTTATCAAGGTATCTCAATCGCAATCTCACGTCATTTTAGTTCATCATTTTCCTTCTATTCCTTCAAGCTGATTTAATGGGAGGAGTCCCATCTGGCTATGCAGCCACTCACATTATCACAATGGTGCAGCTGAATTAAGCTATGGCGTTTCAGAATTTAGTAGAAACTACAAAAAACAATGAGGGGGATTCAGACCACACCCCTACAATCCAAGACTGTGTATATTAGCTGACGTTGAGATGTATATTAATATACCTTTTGATATTTCCCTGGTACATACAATTATTTTGACCAAAAATAGTTTAAGCTGCCTTTGTACGGCAGCTTGATTTTTCTCATTAGCCAAATGCCCAAATTAAACTTAAAATTTTGGGCCAAACGCAAATAATTCATGAGAAAAACAAACAAAAACAACAACAAGTCCCAAGAACTATGACCCTAACACCCTGAATATACCCACTAACGTAGTGCACTCAAGAAATAAATGTGCCACCTATTCAACCTGTGCACAGAAAACACAACCCTCCCCAAAGCTTGGATCCAGGTGTGCTATGTGTATGTTTGTAGTTATTATCCTCCACTGGTGGTTGCCTGTCTGCTTTTCAACGGGTGGCTTGTACGGGGGCCGCCAGCAGCCTTTCGGAGAAGAATCTGAACCAAAGAATTCTGTCCACTTTGACACCTTCATCCCTGTCTGTGAGACTATGTGAGACCTTTAAGTATGCATGATGTGCCACTTTCTTCCCTATTTCCTGAAAGTCTGCCAGCCTTAGTATTTCAAAGGAGAGGAGCTGGTTCTCTCTCTCTTGCCACTCCCCTACCATGCACTCCACCAAACTCATCAATCGTGGCAGAACAAGTCTGTGGCGCAGGGACGAAGCAACTAGCACTCGACAAGGCAGCATCCATTTAGACTACTTAGACAACTTAGCATACATCTTCTCCTCTACACCCTCCCAGTTTTGTTTTTTTAATTCCTCTGTGCTTAACAAAACCCCAGGAATTCCATTACCCTCTTCCTCCATTATACATATTATCCTGGGAACTGCCCCCACCATCCATGTTACAATAAGCAAGGCCTTCCCCAAAGCTAAAAGCCCTTAAAGGTAATTGGTTATATTGCATGCTATATTTACTAAATACTACTCAAGGCATATCCATCAGCATCAGTGCACAATATAAGCCCTCTAGATTGAATAATAGCCACATTTTCTGTCATCTGAAAATGAAACGCTGGGTGGGTGTGCCAGTAAGTCACTGCTAGACAGCTGAAGCTGACTGGTTTAATAACAGTTAATTTGTTAAGTAAAGTAACTTTAGTAAAAGTAATTTTATTTGCCATTGTGGTGTGAAGGGGCGAGGCAAGCTATAAGCTGTAGGAGGTGAGCAATCAGGATATATAGTCATGGTAGTTTGTGCTTTCTCTTACAGTGACACCAGATCCAGATGGATTGTTTGTCGCGGGGTGCGATGATGTCAGGCAGCAAGAGTGACTGTCAATGACATATGACAATTACTTTTTTTGTACCATTATCTGCACACACTTGCATTGGGATGGACAGCTGAAAACACAATCTTCATCTTTATAATGTGTTCTGATGGTACTAAACCTCAAAATGTACAAATGTAACAAATGTAACAGAAAACAATGATCCACTCTGTCAAACACTTTCTCCTGACCAAGGGACAATCTCCATGTTATAAAGTTCACACAGTTGCATGGCATCACAAATGAGAAAAAGGTTATCCATAATTGTTCTGTTTGGGACACAGTACACAGTCCATATGGATGAGCAATGGCATGAATTGCTTCAGTCGGTTGGATAACACTTTTGATCATATTTTGTATCTCACAGAGAAGGGCAACATGCCTCTAGTTCTTGATCTGTGCCAAATCTCCTTTTAGGAAGGAGTGATAAAGCTGCCCTTCGACAGCAGGTTTGGAATGAGCCCTCTCAATGGCACTCAAGAACTCCATGTAGGTCCGATCCAATGAATTCCCAGAAATGTTTATAAAAGTCAGCTGAGAGTTCACAAGATCAAAAGGTCTCTAGTATGTTGGGTGGACCTTAGTCTTGGAAGTGTCATAGAGTCTAGGACCTGCAGTGTCCACGATGTGTCCCAGTGCTACATTCCCAGTGAAACATAGTCTCTGGGAGACTATGTTTTTAGTAGCCAATGTACTGAATATGTGAGTTCTATCTTTTATATCATGAGGTTGTTGATTATTACAACATTTTGGTAGGAGCCATCTCCACTTTGTCCTTTCTCTTTCTTTCTACTTTCTCCACCAATCCCCCCACCAATTTTTCCAGTTTTCATAGTTTCTTCATCTCCAAGGTAGATTCTTTAGGAATCTACCTTGGAGATGTAAGTCCTAAGAGGGGGTGGTAATTGGGATGAAAACCAACATTTTGGAATATGATTATACCCATTTCAGTGGTGATACATTGGGTCATTTGGGAGATATTATGCATAGGAAGTGGACACCTAGCATGAAAATAACCCCCCACCCGCCCAAAAAACGAAATCTGCATTATATGCAATGGTGTGGTGCACCTCTGAGGCCTACTGTTGTAAAATTGCAACATCTATTTGAAACTGTGTAGTAGTACCTATTCCTGACTGAATGTAGACAAAAGATGACATATTCCAACACCCCTCTAACGTTGCAACATCTTTGGTGGGAAAATCTTAACATTGTAAGACATACCACATGCCAAGTGCAAAGAAGATGGCTCTCTCCCACTGAGCCCCTGACTCGCTCTTCTGGAACAATTTCAACAATTTTCCAAGTAAGTATTTGACCTGAAGTAATTAATACTCTCCTATTATAGTGCATAGTCTCTGTTTTAAAGTCTAGGTTTTGAATCTGTTGTCATGTCTATAATTCTGTGCTTTGTCCCTTGTTACTGCCCGTGTTACTGCTTACTGTCTCTCTTTGTGTTTTTACTTTTACCTTGTATTTTAATGTTCTGTTGTACAGCACTTTGGTCAGCTCTAGCTGTGTTTAAATGTGCTTTATAAATAAACTTTACTTACTTACATAGTACCCTCATCTAATTTAGTTATATTTACATTTTTCAGAGAACGGCATACAACTAGCATGGCAAGTAGTGGTGATCCCAGCCCTAAGCCCAA
Source organism: Laemonema laureysi (assembly GCA_900303225.1). Lineage (NCBI taxonomy): Eukaryota > Metazoa > Chordata > Actinopteri > Gadiformes > Moridae > Laemonema > Laemonema laureysi. The sequence goes on along the minus strand of OMNS01036824.1, from coordinate 5,741 downwards.
AACTAGATCTGAGGCGAAAGATTTCGATGCGGATAAGGACTTTCCTCCATCCAAGTATTTCCAACCACCCACAAAACTGCCCACACTGCAGAGTGTGATAGGGATGATCAGGTACCACTTGGAGGCGGGCATTGGGAAGGTGACTACTGACATGGCTGTACGGGAGGTGGCAAAGCAGATTTACGCCAAGTACTACATTACAACACATTACATTACAGTCATTTGGCAGACGCTTTTATCCAAAGCGACTTACAATAAGTGCATTGCACTACCACGATACTGTGTTCTGTGTGTCCTTGAGCAACATCCTGAGGAGGGTTGAGACCCTCTGGAAACAATTTAGTGAAGGCAGAAAGAGGTATGGACAGAAAGGGAAGGAGAACCCTAAGGCTGTCAAAGAATACAAGGAGTTATTTGAAAGTGTGAGCTCTTTGACGTATACGCAGAGGATGCTGCACGGCGGCAGTCCCTGCAGAAAGAGTGGGGAGTGAGCATGAGTGATATGGAGTATCAGTACTATGAAGACCAGAAGACAGAGCAGAAGATGTTGTGTGAAGGTGTGGACCCTGTTTGGTACCACAGTACAATGAGAACCCAAAGGCTGATGGAGAGACAAGAAGAGTACAAGAGTACAATACTCTCGACAATATTACTGACATTCTCATAGAAACTGGTGAGATTCCTAGCAGCAGCAGCAGTGACAAAGAGCAAAGAGCGACAAAAGACTTTTGAGACTGACTCACATGATCAGCTTCAACAGGAGGTTGAAGAGAATGAGGTTGCAGCAGAACCCAAGAAAAAGAGGAAATTCTTCACTGATGTTGCTGAAGCAGACACAGATGATCTGCTACCACAACAGTTTCAGCATATAAGATTGTCAGAGAGAAAAGTTTATGACGAGTTTTAGATAACTGTACCCAATCTCTCAGGAAAGGGACTCCATTAGCGAGGTGAGCTCAGCTGTCATCGAGGTTGGCAACACAATGTTTGGACAAAGATGGAAAAACACTGGAGAAGGTGATGAGATCTTTGACATAGATGCAGTGCCAACTAACAGGAACATAAGGGCAGCTCTGCAGCAAATCGAGGCCCAAAGTCTGTGTCTACTTGAGGAGGAGAAGCAGAAGGGAAAGATGATTACCCACGCATCAGACAATACCTCAAAGAAAGGTGTAGGCCAGTTCATGGTGCAGGGGCTGCATGTGGGTCAGGACAACCCGTTTCCTCTGCCTATCCTGCCTATCCATGGAGAGACAACTCAGGACATAGCAATGCAGGTGGATATGGGCTTTGAGATACTGGCATTGGTCAGAGGAGTCAGTGTTGAGGAAGTGTATAAGCTTGTAGATACACATATGACAGATAGTACAGAGCACAACAAGGGGTTTTCAAAGCTGCTGGCAGAGACGTACAACCTGGAAACACCAGCAGGGAAGCTCTTTTGTGGCACCCACACACACGCGCTCACAAGCCCTGGAACCGCTACAAGCAATTCGTCCTCTTCCTCGAGTAAAGGCATGCATCAAGTGTGCTGTTTGCCTACAAAGATAGTAGGTTTGGATGCCTCTCCAGGGCAGCAGCAGTCCTAATCTACCACTATGACCATCTGGCAGAGTTCCGAGCTGGAATCCTCACATCAACAACCGCCTAGCCTGCCTCGTCAGAGTAAGTAATGGAGCTTCCCAACCTCAAAGTGGTTCTCGTGGTGTTTGTCTGCCTAGGTGTGCACTTGGTGGAGCCCTTCTATGCCAGCCACCATAGAGAAAGATGCTTCCCATACTCAGCTCAGGGAGTTCTACAAGGGACTGCATACAGGCTTGGGCCAGCCAATCAGTGATGACTTCACAAGGTTCATGAAGCCTATTCATGCTATTCACTGGTGTAAAGAAGACCTACAAGGAGGAGGTCCTGAACTCTGTGTCTGACTTAGTTGCAAAGCATGTGGAGGAAGGGAAGAAGCTGACCAACCTAATGCTGGAGTAACTGGAGTAAACACATTAAGGAGAAGTTTGAGAAGGGGGCAGAGCAGAAACAGGAGATGGCTCAGAGAAAGGAGAGGAAGAGACTGGACATGCTGGACACACTGAAATTTAGTGGTGGCCCCTTCACTGACAGTGGGGTTAGTCGAGAAATTCCTTGTGTATGTAACTCTGGATGACAATGCAAAGCAGCAGAGGATGAAGCTGGAGGTTCAGTTTGCCAGAGTACCGTGCTTCTGCCTAAAGTCGATCCTATCTTCCGAATCCAGGTGACACTGCCCAGTGGGAAGAGGAGGATGAAAACAGTGCAGGAGTTTGGACATGCCCTTCTTATTTCCATGGCACTGTGACTGAATAATAATGAATAATGAATGGATAATGAAATGTGTCTAGTGTGGGCATACAAATGGCAGAATAATGCATTTTTTAAAGATATTTTTTTAATTCCATGGGGTGGGGGGTTATTTTTGAGATACAGAGTTAATTTTGGTGTCAAAATTCCCAAATGGGCGTCTTCAAATTTTGACCTTGGCGATTACCACCCCCTCCTACCTATATATGTAAAACATTTTTTCTGTAACATGGGTTCAATGGGAAGTTAATGCAACATGCCACTCATGGCGCAGCCTTGGTGAATGCCTCTGTGGACTAAGAAAGGTGTGAAAGGTAAAAGGTTCACTTAAGCCCCCATTGATTTTCAGCAGCTCTCAATGCCTTGGTACAAAACATTGATCTTTCTTGATCTAACAAAATAAGACCAGTATCTAAACCCAAAGAATAACAGACAAAAAAATCCAGAATGAATTTAACATTATCTTGGATAGACCTACCAAGCACGCAGTACGCCTGGTAGGTGTATTAGCTCTCCCAGTACCTTCCGGAGGAAAATAATATTTATAGTAGGACACTTCTTGCCAGCAAGGTATTTGTTTTAATGAAACGTGATCATGGGAAGACACACAGGCAGCATTTACTAAGCACAGATTTTACAGTTACAAACTTGTTACGAACAACTAATAACTGTGTGGATTGTTATGGATTGGCAGGTCAAGTTAATCTGCTGCCATGTCAAAGGAGATTGATATGGCCACAGTATTAGACTTAACCCTAACATAACACCTTTCAATTGGAGAGAGGAAGGGAGCTATCTCTAGGTGCAAGGAGAATTTATACAAAGGCTGTGATATTATTAGGATACATTTTTCCATTTTTCCATGACACTCAGTGTGTTTGGAATGGCTTTGGATAGGAGCTTATAAGTGATGCAGAGGAGAGATACAGGCTGGCAGTTCTTTATTTCCTGAAGGTCTCCTTTTTTATATAAAACAGCCCTCCTGCAGCTTTGAGGTAAAAACATGCTTCGTTAAAAAACGAAATGTCCATGTGTATCTCTTCCCAAAAAGCTTTAAAATGTCTATCCTTCAGGCTTTGTAGTGTTGCATTGAGTTCATTGAACACCAACGGACCAACCTCTGTATTTGGGTTCTCTGGGGCAGGGTTTCACTATTACCTTAACCCTTTAAATCATGTGTGGACTCCCATCTTTGAACCTGGTCGCAAACAAAGTGGGGGCTCATCCAAAAGTACATTTGGTTTCGTTTGGTAAGTGAGTTTGTTTGGTCGGGTCATTGGTTGGTCCATTGGTTGGTTGGTTGGTTGGTTAGTTGGTTGGTAGGGTGATTAAGTTGGCTGGTTAGGTGATCAACTTGGTCAGTTGGGTGATGAAGTTAGTTGGTGGGGTGATTAGTTGGTTGGTTGGTTGGTGGTTTGGTTGATTCTGATTTGTTCATATTTTTTGGAATACCATGCATGATTTTCTTCTTGGTTTGGGGTTTGATGGCCAACGTGGAGGAGAGCTTGTTGTCCCCATAGTTTTTTTGTGTTTCTGTCTTGGTGTTCGTGCTTTGTACATTGCTTTGGTAGGGACAATATGTGGTTAGTTGATACTGTTAAGTTTAGTGGCTGTTATCATTAGAGAGCAGTCAGTTTGTTTCGTTTTTCTTTGTGTGACGGGGACCGCAGGAACTTCCTGGCTCTGGTCTACCATGTGGTACTCTGAAGGAACCAGTGCATAAGTACTCTGCCAGAACCACGAAGACCAGGGTCCTTCTACCAGAACCACGAAGACCAGGGTCCTTCTGCCAGAACTAGGAACACTAGGGTCTGGTTTAGTTCCATTTAGGTGTCATTTGTGTTGTTGACACGGTCAAATGCTTGCGATATGCCATCTGGGACGCGCTACAACAACATTTACTTCACCTAAACACTTCACTTAAACCCTAACCCTTTTCTCCTTACTTGCTGCCTGCATCTGTTCTCCTGTTTTTTCCTTTGTTTTGTTTGCATGTTTCTTCACTATTTGAAGAATCTTGTGTTGTGTCTCATCTCTTAGCATGTGTTAGTTAGAGCTTTGCTCACCATGTAAACCTGTCACCTGTGAGACACAACATGCTTAAGTAGGGGCAACTTGCAACCAGAAGTGAATATAGGTGAAACTATTTTCTTTGTCTAGACAGTTCTTTCAAGTAGATAATCTAAAAAAAACATTCAAAAGAACGTTTTGTGGTCGTAACGAGAGGCAACACCGATACAAACGATAATTTCTAGTGACACTGTGCTCCATCACTTCATTCACTTTTTTCAACCATTATTCTGGTTGCAGGCTCTTCTAGAGAACATGGTAAAATGGCCAGGTTTTATGCCATGCTTCTGTATAAGTTTAGTAAAATCAAGCATTTTACCAAACACAACACGACAACCAGCGAATGCTGGCTGGCTTCACAAACACAAACTACTCCCTACACCTTACATATATATACACACCACAATGCCTAAAACCCTATACTATAGATAAATATAGAAATATACAAGACATACAAAGGATATAAAACAAAAATTGGAAAAACTCACTTACTCTATAATGACGCTTACTCAGCGCTCATTCACACCACACTCACCAGAGGAAGGGACACCGACCCCTGCTCTGGGTACATGCAGACCGCTATCTTTAGAATTCTTGTCATACTTGATGGAGATTGTGAACTCTTGTTTTTTCCTTAAAAAGTCACACTTCTCTCTGCTTGCCAAGAAACTACTTTGACCTGGACAAGAACAGTTGAGAGTCAGTGGAGAGAAAGTGGTTTCAATCCTTTGTTAATAAATACTGTGTGAATCAAACACGTGGTTCTGTTTTATTTATATTTCTGATGGATTGCTATACCTCAACATCTTCCTTATTGTGTGTGTGTGTGTGTGTGTGTGTGTGTGTGTCATAACTCACCATCCTCCTGGCACTCCTCTGGTGGTTTGGCTTTCTTGGCGAGGCGAGGGTCGAGCCATGACGTCGTTTTGGTGTTGTGGCTGAAAGTGAGAGAGAGTAAGAGGGAGAGAGAGCGTGATGGGGAAAGAAAGTAAGAGAGAGGGGGGAGAGGGGGAGTGAGATGAAAGTAGGGAGAGAGGTGACCAAAGAACAAGAGAATAGATACAGTAGGAGCATGTGGTTCAAGATCTGTATTATACCAAAAACATCCAAACATGTCCTTATTGTATTGTTGATAACCTCTTAGTGCAGGGGTCTTCAACGTTCTTCAAGGAGCAGGGACCCCCTACTATACCTACTATATATTGTATATATATTGTATAAAATTGTGTTTTATATTAAACTGGGCCTAGTGCCATGTATAAACATAGCTACCCTGTTATTGTGCATTCAATACTAAGCAATTCAAATAATACACAGGTTCATATATAAAAAAAACATTA
>OMNS01036817.1:10109-20921 GCA_900303225.1 Laemonema laureysi | reverse complement strand
TTAGCAAAGAAGAGCTCCAGCAAGGTGGAGGTGTTGTCTTTGACCACATAGCAGTCACAGCTGGATAAAATCTCCTTCTTGTCTTTGAACCATTTAATGGTCAAAGGTGGGGTGCCGGAGATTAGGACATTAAACTTGACCTTTGAACCCGGTAAAACAGACATGGATTCTGGCTTTTCCAGAACACATGGTGGTTCTGTTGGTGGATAAAATATAAGATTTCACTTATCCAATTTAGAAGCACTGGTTATGTGTATTACTGGTTATGTTAAATAGAATACTGGTTCCATGAAATGTGTTCTAACCTTTGACTAAAAGGACACCAGAGCACTGGTCAGATCCAGCTTTGTTTCTAGCTATGCAGGTATAGCTGCCACTGTCTTTACTGTCAAGACGAGAGATTTCCAAGAAAGCCACATTTTCAAAGAATGTACATTTGTGCATTTCATCAGGCTGGATCTCCTTCTCATCTTTGTACCACTGCAGAGCGATAGGCAGGGAGCCTGACACAAGACACTCTAGGTGGGCAAATGATCCTTTGATACCCTCTGTCTGCTTCAATTTTCTTGTGAAAGACGGGGGAAGTATTTGATCTGGCATCAACAGAAAGCAATTAGAGCTAGCTTGGCTAAGATGATATGTTATTACTAAGTACCTTGTACTTAGTAAAAGTATAAATAATTTCTCCAGCGCGAATAATTAACTGACCTAGAATAGCTAGTGAAGCGTCACAAGAACTGTGTCCAACATCATTTGACACCTCAAAGGTGTATTCACCACTATCATTTTTCTCTGTTTTCAGGATCTTCAGTATGGAGCTGGTGTCTGTGCTCTGAATCTTATATCTCTGTCCCAAGGCCAGCTCCTTTCCACCCTTCAGCCACATGGCCTTGAAAGGTTTGGTGCCTGAAAACCTACATTCAAGAGTGGCTGGATCGCCCTGGGTTACACTGATGGACTTTGCCTGTTCTAAGATACTGGCTGGCTCTAGGATAGAAATGAAAAAAAATAAAAAAATGACCAACTTTTCAGTGTAAACGGTGAGACAATGAGAAATGCAGCAAATGCATGTGAAGAAGATCCTACAAACCTGTTACTGTGAGCACAGCAACACATTTCTGACTTCCGGCTTCATTGTGTACATGACAGACGTATTTCCCACTGTGCGTCTTCTGAGTGTTTTTCAAATTCAACACGGCAGTTTTGGCTTCATAAGACATCTTGATGTGCTCATCTTCTTTGAGCTCACGGTCATCTTTGACCCAGGACACCGCCATGGGAAGAGATCCGGTTAGCATGCACTTGAGAGAGACCTCTGATCCCACCTGGGACGTCAGGTCCTCTAGTCTCTGAACAAATGATGGTGGCTCTAATGGGAGAAGATCATACAAACGTCTGGAGTCTATCCATGTTTAAAAATATATACTATAGTCTATAGTATATATCTATATATAGTATCTATATATAGAGGTTGCTTTGACAAGAGCCTGTATGTCTAGCAACAGCAGTTAAACAACATGGCCTATGTGTAAGAGTATGTTTTACATGAAACACCTTTACAACTAACCTTTCAGTGATACGTGACAAGAACTAGATGTTTCTCCAACTTCATTTGTTACAGTGCACTGGTACTTCCCAGAATCTCCGGCCTCACACTTGGATACCATAAGCGTAATGGTGTCATTTTCAACACTGATCTTATGCCTTCGGCCATTTTGGATGGGCTCACCATTATGGGAGCAGTTTATTTCAAAGGGCGAAGTGCCTGAGACTCTTCCCTCCAAGACAATGTTGCATCCCTTCACCAGGTTGGCAGACTCTAGAGGCCTCACAAAAGCAGGAGGCTCTACAGTGGAGACATGGTATTGTCACATGCACACACACGCACGTAGGACTTGACATTGAAACATGAAACATGAAAAGATGGAACCAACCTTTGACTGTTACGGTACAGAAGCAGCGGTCGCTACCCGCCTCGTTGGACACCACACAGACATAATCTCCATTATCCTCCAAGCTACTGTCTACCACCTCCAGAGAGGCGACTGTGTTAGAGAAACACACTAGCTGTCTGTAGTTTGAAAAGATCTCACAGCCATTCTTAAACCACTTCACACTAAGCCCAGGGCTGTCCTCTATTTTACAAGACAATGTCAGAGGTTGTCCCTTTTTCACTAGTCGTGAGGGTACAAGCTTCAATGAAAAGGTTGGTGGTTCTGTAAATAACAGTATTAATTAGGACAAAGAAACACAACATGAAGACAGAACAGCAGGGTTTATCATTTTAGAAAAAAAATAAAATGGCACCTTTTACAAAGAGGACAGCAGTACAGTCCACCTTCCCAGCATCATTGGATACTTGGCATGTGAACTTAGCAGAGTCACTGTGCTTCACTGAGTGGAGCTCCAAGGAGCTGGATGAGGCATCTTTCTTAATGAAATATGAGCCTCCAGTGGATATTTCCTTTTCTTCTCTGAACCACTTGACAGCCAGAGGAGGCATTCCAGTGAAGGCTGATTTCAAAGAAACAGTGGTGCCTTCTATTACCTCCAGGTTATCTGGTTTCACTGTGAAAGCTGGGGGTTCTAGAAAAAAACAATGTTAACAAGTTCAAGGGCATGGTTATTGTCAACATTTAATAATCTAAACAAATCTCTGTTCCTACACTGACCAATGGTATTTGAATATAACTTCTCTGACCTTTGACACAGAGAGTTCCAATGTCATCCTTCTGACCGGCCACATTGGTCACTTCGCATGTATAATTGCCTCCATCACTTTGACCCAGGCTCCGTATAAGGAGAGCAGTCATGTTCTCCTTTACGTCAACCTTATATTTTGCATCACTGTGGATTTGTTTATCATCTCTATACCAACAAACAGCAATTGGTTGGGTCCCACAGAATTTGCATTCCATGGTAACATCATTACCAATATTTGCATTTATTTTCTTTAGACTTTTAGTGAAGGAAGGGGGGACTGGTCGATCTGTGTAAGGAAATGTAATTGTCACTGGGAGTGTTTTTCATAACTCTCATCTGTGATAGAATATTTATGTTGAGCTTAAACTAACCTATGACAGTAACGGAGCATGTGCACTGGTCCTTGCCCACTTTGTTGGATACCTCCATCCTGTATTCTGAAGTATCGTCTTTTCCGGCTGCCAGAATTTTTAACATGGCAGTTTTCTCCTTCAGAGTGATTTTGTATTTACGACCACTGGTCATCTCCTTTCCATCTTTAAACCATTTCACTTTGAGGTCTGGGCTTCCAGTGATTGTACATTCCAAGGTGGCTGAATCTCCTGCAGTCACACTAATGGACTCTGCAAGTTCTAAGATTCTGGCGGGTTCTGAGGTAAGATATTATCATTTTATTAATATAACACTTCACTTAACAGCCACTCCATTTGTAAACAATGTGACTTCAAAGAAATAGTGACTAAAACTAACCTTGGACTGTAAGAATAGCTTCACATGTCTGACATCCTGCAGCATTTTCAGCTTGGCAGGCATACTTTCCAGCATTTTCCACCTCAACAGATGAGAATGTAAGACTGGAAACATTGTTCTCAAACACCATGCTGATATTGGGATCATCATCTCTTAGGATCTCAGAGTCTTTTGTCCATTTCACAGTGATGGGAGCTGAGCCTTTTATGCTGCCCTGAAGTTTGACTGTGTTTCCCAACACGGCCACAATGCTGTCAATTCTTTTTGAGAATGCAGGTGGTTCTGAAATTATATTTGCAACAATAATAGACAACTAGACCAATAAATCATCCTAGAATGCTGATATCAAAATAAAATACAAAACGTATGGTATTTTTACTAACTCTTTTTCTCTCTACATACTAGTACATTTTTAATACTAACCTCTCTGCTTTGCCATTGACTTTGAGGATGCTAAACCAACTTCATTTGATACATTACACTGATATTCTCCAATATCAGAACTTTCAAAAGACTGGATCTCAAGAGAGGACATGGAGCCCTCTGACACTATTCTGTATTTCTCGCTAGCAGAAATTTGTTTTCCATTCTTCAGCCAGGTCACCTCAAACGGTGCTGAGCCCTCAATCTCACAATCGAACATGGCAACAGATCCTCTCACTGCTTCAACAGAAAGCAGGTCCTTGCTGAAACTGGGGGGTTCTGAGAGGAAACACACAATTTGCTGAGTACACACTTCTTTATACTTGTGCTTCACATTGTGATTTTCTGTCTTAGAATTTTACAGACCTTTCACAATAACTTTGCTGCTGCAGCTCTCACACCCTGCCTCATTTAGGACCTCACAGGTGTAGTTCCCACTGTCTGACAGCATGACGCTCTTCAGCTCCAGAGTAGCAACATTGTCCTTCAGGCTGATGCTGTACCTGTCCCCTGCAGACAGCTGTCTGTCATTGAGGAACCAAGATGTTTGAAGGTCTGGGGAACCTCTGACAGTGCACTGCAGCCGAGCAGAGCTGCCCTGCTTCCAAGCTACAGTGCTCTCCAGCCTCTTCATGAAACCTGGAGGCTCTGCACAGATGGTTCCATGGTTACAGAGACCCAACTTGTCAAGATGGCATCACATAAAACAATCAAAACTAAGAATTTACCTTAAAAAGTTTTAAGGGAAGCAGTTGAAGGGACACTTTACTTGTTCTCTATGTGTTGTTCATTTCCAGTACTGCAAATTTGCAAGAGCTTCAAATGCTGCAGTATGAAAATTTCGCAAAATTATCTTACCTTGCACCTTGACTGAAGCAGAGCATATTGCACTTCCAGATTCATTCGTGGCTTTGCATACATATTGGCCACAATCTCTCAGTGTGGTCTTTGGGATATCAAGAGTTACCATCTTACTCTCAAAAGTGAGTTTACAATCTGGAGATTGGTGGACTTTTCGCCCATCTCTGGTCCATATAATGGTCACTCCAGTGTCCTCGTCCACCTGGGCCTCTAGGTGAAGAGGAGCCCCAACAACAGCTGCCACAGAGCCAAGGGGTGTCACAAAGCTGGGCTTGGCCATGACTCTGAGCTCTGTGCTGCACATGGCTGTCCCAGCGCTGTTGGATGCTTTACAAAGGTAAACCCCATGGTCTGCTGGCTCCAGCTTGGGTATCTCAAGAGTGTGTTTATTCTTTTCTGAAAAGGTGTGGTAGTGTGGCACATCAGGTAAGACTTGATTGTCTTTGTGCCAGACAATACTGAGTGGAGCCGATCCTGTTACTACACACTGCATGGTAGCCTTCTTTCCCACACACACAACCTGAGATTCAGGCTTACTTATAAAGGCTGGAAGGAAGGTTTCTATGAAGATTCAAAATAAAAAAATAAAAAATACATTAGTAGCAAAGTTATTTCACCGTGTTTTGTTTCTCTTCTCTTTTTCTCTTCTCTACCAAAAAAATAAAAACAAGCCAACCTCTAAACCATGAAGAGAAGCCCCAAATAATGACAAAAACAGCACCAACATAATGGTTACTAGGCTAGTAACAGAATGAGATCAACTTCTCAGCAGGAATCCAAGAACACCAATAGAAAGCAAAGGTTCAAGTAGCAGGATGGAAGGAAAAAAGCACTTCATACAGAAACATTTCAACAACGATTTAAAGACTGCACTGTGGTTCTCTTACCGGTGACGTTGAGGGTGGCAGAGCAGCTGTCAGAGCCGTGCTGGTTGGATGCCTTGCAACTGTATTCACCACTGTCAGCCTTGGTGGGGCTCAGAAGCTCCAAAGAGGAAACGTTGAAGCGGCTGATAATCCTGCATTTATCCCCATCCTTAACAGGCTTTCCTTCCTTGAACCATTTGAAGTTGACATTCGGGGCATCCTCAGTCTCACATTCAAACTTGGCGCTGTTTCCAACATTGACCTCCAGGGGCACTGTTCTGTGCCTGAACACCGGTTTCACTAGGAGGAGAGGAAAAACATTCAATACACTGATCGTATGGAAGGGTTACACAGATGTTTAACTGGCGAAATGGTGAACCTAGGATATGAGACATGGAAGGTTTGGAGGTGGTTAACTGGTGAAATCAGGGAAACCAAGGATGGAAGGTTAACCTAAAGTGATTGGAGGAGGAAATGTTGTTGGTAAGTATGGGCGAGCTGGGACAAGAGAAGAGAACACATGCAGACACAGTCTCAGGATGGGTGATGGAAGAGTGGAAGACATGGTAGATTCCCTGATAAAGGCGTGTGGATGGAGTGATACTTGTGGAAATTCTGGTGTTGATGAAAAGATGATCTTGGAGGTAAGAGCATGACTGCTGTCTGATGAAAACCTTGTATCTCCAAGAATATTTGGACTATGAAGCTATGACTATAAGGACAATTGTCAAAATATGATATATATATACACGTGTATTTTTTAATTCAATTTATTTAAGCCTGATTTAAGGTTGATTAAGCCTGATTTTAATATATGCATTCCTAAGGGGAAGAAAGGAGTTCCAAGTTTTGCACATGACAGCAGTAGTATTATGGGATGGTGATTTCAAAGTAATCCTCATCTTCAAACCTCTTGAGATCACAGTGAGTCTTGAAGATGTTGTTGTCTTGCCAGCTTCATTCTCAGCCTCACAGATATATTCTCCTTGATGCTTCTCTTTGATAACTTTGTTGATAACCAGTGTGTATGTGTCATGGTCTTTAGAACACTGAAACTCTTTACCAGATCTGACCAATTTACCATTGAAAAGCCAGTTAACCTTGGTGACATACTTTATGGTGGCGCTAAACATGGCTTGACTATTCTCCTCAATGCACACATCGTCTGGATGGTTCACAACTACGGGATAGTCTACGATACTGTCCGAGGACTCACTGATCATGAAGGCCTCAGAGAGATACTCCTCTCTGGTTTCTCTGTGAACTTCAACATGCTGTTCAAATGACACCTGGGCCACAGTGGTGGTCAGGTCAGATGCTCCCACATCCTGCTGGTAACTTCCCTTCAACTGCAGGATCTCTGAGACATTCTGAACTGAGGCACTTTCATAGGAAACCCTGTCCTCAATCTTCAGAGAAGCAGAATGAGATACAGTGGAATGCCAATCCATTGTTCTTTCTGATACAGTCACAGAGTCCACCACAGATGTCAGCAGCTCTTTGGAGCAGGCAGAGGCTGCCTGTGCCTTCTGAGGCCTGTCTCGCAGCATAGTACTGGGCTGTTCTGAAGTCAGGACTTGGGACTCCTTGTAAACTATAGAGTGGAAGGCTGCCTGCAGTTCAGACTTCAAGTCAGCTGTCTGGGGGTACTCACCATCAAAAGCCAGAGAGATTTCTATGGGGGAGCCAGATGACGTGACAAGGTACGTAAACATTGCTTGTTTTGGCTCTTTCTGAACCTTAACTTCCTGAACCTGTGCAGCCTCTAACTTCCCCACCACATCGGCCAGTAGCAGTGGTTGTTCCTGGGCCACAGCAGACTGAAGAGCATCTTTCAGCTGATGTCTAATATTCACACTGGATGGTTTGGGAATCGGAATCACAAAGGTCAGCTCTTTGGGCAAGGCAGTGCTCTGCTCAGATTGCAGTGCAATTAGAGAAAGTTTAGGCTGTGTGGTAACACTGATTTTAGTGGACTGTGACTTAATAATGTCATGGGAAAACTCCCCTTTCAGCACATGCTTCTCATCCATCACTATTGACTGTCTGACTGTCTGGCCCTCCTGGATCTGAACTGCAAAGTCCTGCTCTGCTGCCTCTAGAGACAAGCTGTTTTCAGTAGAGATCTCCTTCTTCTCAACCTGGACTGGCTCTGTGGGGACCTTAGGCTCTACAGTTGTCTGACAGGTGAATGTATCCACAGTAGTCAGACTCTCAGTATGGCCCTCCTCCAAAGCCTGGCTACCTTCTACACTGGTGACATGCATCACATTCCAATGTTCCTCCCTCTGAACTAATGCACGCTGCTGTTTAATGTCACTGGTGAAAGGAGTCTCCTTTGGGAGCTGCATGGGGTGGGAGGAGACCTGGAGGACATTCTGAGGTCTAGGCTCAGTTATAAGCTGTGACTTAACTCCTGTCACAGACACATCAAGGTCTTTGTAATAATCTGCTGTGATTTCCCTTCTCTCCTCTGAGGTGGCTGCATGACTCCTGGCCTTCTTCTGTTTCTGTGCTGCCACCTGCTGCTCTGATTTGGTAATGCTAAGAACACCCTCCTTAGGTAAAGCAGTCACATCTTGAACTGATTGAAGATAAAGTGTTTGTGGCACCTCTTTCTTTGGCTGAACACTTTTTGATTCGACCATTGCAGATAATCCAGAATTCGCTTCACAAACCAATGTCCTCTGCTCATTCTGGGTGACTGAATATAACAGAGTAGTACTCCTACCTGCATCTGCCTGCTCTAATAAAGGCTTCTCACTCACAAATCTTCCCTCTGATTGTAAAATGTCCTGATCACAGATAACTTGCAGATGCAAAAGTTGTTTCTTTTCTCTTTGGGACTGCAGAGACAAAGAGGATTCCATCCCTTGTATCAACCTTGAGTGCTCTGCTTGGATCTGGTAGGTTTCCTCGGAACATGGAGCTGACCGACAGACTGTGTCTTTGCATGGGATCACACTCTGTTCCGCTGGTCTGCATATTGCAAACTTATATTCTTTTGCTAAAATCTGAGTTGTTTCATTGACAGGGGCTACAACTGGCTCAGGCCTTTCCTTGTCTATCAGAGCATCAGTGGCTAATTCTAAAGCCATTAGAGGCTCTGTGTGTCTCTCAGTTATGGGTAGCTGCCCAGCACAATTAGACGTGTACAGGATCTTCATGCCCTCCTTCACTTTAAAGCTCCTCTGTTCTGCCTGCCTCAGTATGAGAGCAGATGTTTCTTTGAGGAGAGGTACAACTGACTGCACCTGGTAACCACACAAAACCTGTTGGGGTTCAGAAGATGTGTGGACCTGCTCTGGTGTGCTGTCTGGAAGGACCTCTGGTTTGACTGTGGTAAACGGAACAAACTCTTGAGCTATGGCTGACATGAGCCCAGATGGATGTTCTTGAGCAAATACTACCTTGACTAGCTCAGGACTCAGGATGCGGTCAAAATGCTGTTCAATAATCTTCTGACTCTCCAGGACAGAAGAGGTGAATGCTGCCATGTGCAGCTGTTTGAGTGGGGCCACTGAAATGCGGGATGGATGGGCAGGAGCCACAGACAGCCTTTCCTCCACCTCATGGGACTGCAGAACGGCAGCCTGGTGGGTAACTTGTTCTCTCTGGAGAGTGGCAGCAGAAATATTCAGCTCTCTAATGGTGCCCACCTGCTCACTGGGAATGATCTGCTTGTCCTCAGTGCCAATAGTGTAGACCATCTCATCTGACCTAGATCTTTCCTGTCCTGGAAGGCTGACCTGGTACAAGCATGACTCTGTAGCTTGCTCAGTCAAGGTTACTTTGTAGCCACTTTCTTGAATGACTGTGTGCTGTTCCTGTTGAACAGCCTCCCTGAAAACCACCAGTTCAGCACTACAAGAAGCATCTCCGAACTGGTTGGAGGCATTACAAGTGTAGATGCCGCTGTCCTCCTGTTTGATGCTCTTGATTTGGATGAAACCTGAGCCATCCGAGTTGTTGACTATGATGCATAATACACTTGGCTGGATGCAGTAGCTTCCTTTAAGCCACTGGACTTCAGGCAGGGGGCTTCCTGTCACCTCGTATCTAAATAACGCCTGACCCCCTTGAGGGGAATGAAGAGGTTCTATCAATTGAGTGAACGCAGGGGGTATGCCGGTTGAGTCGTACCTCCTTTCAACCTCCTTTTCATATCTCTGTGGATCCTTCAGATGAACATGCAGGTATGAACTGCAGGTCGACTGACCAAAGCGGTTGCATACAGTACATGAGTACTCTCCTTCAAGTGTCCTCTCAACTTTATTAATGAGTAGACTGTATTCATCTGGCTCATGAGTGAATGTATAAGTAGAGGAAGCTGTGATGCACTTTCCGTTGTGGAACCACTGAACAGAGGGCTTGGGAAAGCCAGACACTGTGACGGTAAATCTAGCCATTTCCCCTTCAGTCACAGCAGCTGGAGACAGCTGGCTAAGGAAAACTGGCTTTTCTTTTTTCTTCTCTAAAGAACTAGAGTAAAGTGTGGGCTCTGGCTTGAGTTGGGGTGCGGTGGTTTTGTGGTGCAAATTAAGACCAGTGTAGTACGACTCTTCATCCATCCTGGAGAAAGCTGAGTAGAATAATGAGATTACATCACCTGCCTTACATTCAGTTACGTTCACAACCCAACCCATCACATAATTTATTTTCTTCAAAGAATAAAACGACAAGTACAATTATTTGAAACACAATCTGAACAGTAGAACATTTATGAAAAACAATTGAAAGACATCGAATTACGTTACGTATAATATATTATGATATTTACCTTTGATTTCCTCCTTGACCTCCGTTACAGTCTCCTCCTCCACTGCAGGAACTGAAATGATACAAACATAAATTCATCTCGGTGTCCCCAAACTTCACAGAAGATGCATGACTGTTAGGATCAGTGATCATGCATCCTTATCCTCTAGTTTGACTTTTTCACATGCTTTTGGACAGTCGGTGCCAGTCTGCTCTCTGGACAATCAAGAGTGAGTCTCTCTCTCTCTCTCTCTCTCTCTCTCTCTCTCTCTCTCTCTCTCTCTCTCTCTTCTCCCTCTCTCTCTCTCTACACACACACACACACACACACACACACACACACACACTCTCTCTCTCTCTCTTTCTCTGACAATAATCATTTTTATTTGACAGGAAGTCAGGAATAAAAAGTAAGTATCCAAAACCTTCCAAATAGACCAACTGATTGAGC
>OMNS01036817.1:0-10089 GCA_900303225.1 Laemonema laureysi | reverse complement strand
AACCCGGCCTTAAACGGCACTAACCCAGCCTTAAACGGCCCTTCATGCACAAACACACACACACACACACACACACACACACACACACACACACACACACACTCTCTCTCTCTCTCTTTCTCTGACAATAATCATTTTTATTTGACAGGAAGTCAGGAATAAAAAGTAAGTATCCAAAACCTTCCAAATAGACCAACTGATTGAGCCCTGTTTTCTTGTGTCACTGAATTGTTGCATGGTATGGTCTGGTGTTAATTGATGTTGTTGAGTGAGCCTGTACTGTGTGTTGTGTTGTGCTGTTGAGTGAACCTGTGTAGTGCTGTATGTGTTTTGGTTTGTCTCTGGAGGCTCTGGTTCGTTGGAGGTGGAAGCATTGACCAGAGTGCTGAGCAGAAAGCATGCAGATGCCAACCTTTCATTACTCTGTAGCCCTCAACGTCCAGGGCTGAGCTGGCATTTTGGAAAGGAGAACCTTTCCCTTGTCCAGCCCCCACATTCTTAAAGTCTAGGCATGACAGAGAGTCCTTGACATTTAAGCGGTTGTGAAGCCAAATAAGAAAGGAGGTGGGTGCACCCTTGAAGACACAGTAGAGAGCAAGGTCTCTGTTTTTGAGGAGCACATCTGGGCTCAGTTTGAGGAGCAGCTCAGGCTGGCTGGAGATGGCTTCTCCTGGCACCACATCAGGGAAGTAAAGAAGGCTAAGGAGGTTGTGAGGCCTCTGGGAAGATTGAGGGCCCAGTTCCTCTAGCGGCTTGTCCTGACCAGGGAGCTGAGGAAGCTCCTTGTCTGTCTGGGATACTTTACGTACATAATCGGTTGAGGTGGAAGTTTCTGCTTTGATAATTGCTTCTTTGGCTGGTTGAGAATAAAGTTAGGGAGAGTGATTAGGGATCAAAGGGCAAAAAAGATTATTATTTTAAGATTTAAACGATAAAGGGTTAGTAGGATGGAGGGATGATGTTAGCCTGAAGCTGAGAACGACATGAATCAACTATAATTGGACAAACTAAATTATATTTGTTTGTATAACAGTTACAAACTAGCAGTGTTATTTCACTGTATTCTAAGAGGTTATGAGCTAACATTAAAGTACATATTAAAGGATGAAGCGATATCATGAGCGGAGCGGATGGGAGGATGAGATGAAAGGACAGACAGATAAAAGAGAGTAACCACCTTCCACAATGAGCCGGGCAGAGCTACTGTTGTGGCCATGTGTGTTGCTGGCCGTACAGCGATACACTCCCTGGTCTCCCAGGCTAACACTCTGGATGATCAGGGACAGAAGCCCTCCTCTCTCAGAGCTCCTCATCCTCTCCGTCTCCCCCAGGCCACAGCCATTATGGTCCCACATGACGCAAGTGAAGGGCTGCCCATCAAAGGAGCAGCTAAACATAGCCATCTCACCACTTTTCACCTGGACATCATTCATCTCTAGGAGCAGTTTTGGGGAGGCTGGGAGAATCTCAGACTTGAAGCTTTGAACATCAACACTCCTCCAAGAGGATAAGATTGTGGTGGACATGGAGGAGAACTCTGACACCATCTCCACACTGTGGGAGCTCTCTGACTGAACATGCTCTCTCTGAATGACCACTGTTTCACACTCAGAGCTATCTAAGGCTTGTGCGTTTTCATCTGGGCAACAAGAAAGAGTAGAGGCATTAGGTCAACACATCATTGGTGACTTCTTCAGGTTACTGCATCACAGCCTGCCAGGGTGCGGTTTGTGGTGCTTTGAAAGGCGGTTTGAGTCCTGATCAGTGATAGGGTGGCTCAGTGACTGGTTTGAGTCCTGATCAGTGATAGGGTGGCTCAGTGGCTGGTTTCCATGCAAGCTTTGACAGGACAACACCTATGGATTATTTCCGTGCTCAAGTGTGTACAGAACTAGAAAACGAAATTTCCAAAGTTTGGATGTGCAAGTCAGTGACGCATTCCGCTGAAAAAGATTCATTCTTTACCAATCCCTTATTGTTAAAATATGTTTTATGCTGGAAAGACAGTCGACAGTATATCATGCAAGACACACATTAAGAAAGGTATGACTTCAGTGAGACAAACATCCAGCATGGTTGGCTGATGCTGTTGTCCAGCGTGCTTCAGGCTACACAGTAAGCTTCCAATCAGCTCATTATATTTATCTTAAACATTTTCATCTGGGGGCCCAAAAGTTAAATTGTTTCCATGGGACCCAACCACACACTCTACACACTCTGTGTGTTCTATGCGTTGTCAGGCTGAGACCCACCTCCAACTGGATAGTATATATACTATAGACTTAAATATGCTATATATATATAGAGAGAGAGATGGCAGCAGAATTATCATACTGATATTATAGTTCTAGTGCTCATATCTTCCTGGCATGCTGGACAAACAAACTGAGAAACCGAGCCACTTATCCAAAGGCTTCTATTGGCTGAATTAAGATTGATTTGTGGCCAATAGATGCTTGTTTTAATTTGGCAGAATACATGAGGCTCAAAAGAAAGGAGGATTATCTAGTGTGAATACTTCATATACATACACATACATACATGTACAAAATATAGCCTTTATCATAGACAATATGTAGATTTGTATAGCATCTATCACATGGGAATTCTGAATTTGACAAGTAAAGCACATGCAGGGTTTAGAGCTCTACTAGCAATGAAGCTGTTATCTGCTAGTGTAGTTCTCTTAGCTGTGAGTTGAAACGTACCATCTAGGGTCAGCGTTGCAGTGCATGACACCATTCCTGCTGAGTTACTGGCAGTGCACATATACTCTCCCTCCTGGGCTGGGTTCACCCGGGACACGTCCAGCTGGCAGGTCTCCCCGAACTGAGACATCCTGTAGATATCTGAGTTTCTGATCTCTCTTCCATTACCGTACCACACCACCTGCAAGTCTGGAAGTACAGTGTTGACTTTAATTCATTCAGACCAAATACTCAGAACAAACTGAACTCTATGACATTATCATATGTACAGTTCCTCAGATATTGTACAGATGTATGCACTATGCTAATATAAACATGCTATAATATAAAGATGCTGTTGTGGGGTTAGAGGAGCAGATATAACCACAAATCCAAATGCTTGCCATGATCATGTTCTTTAGGCTCTAACTTATTAAGAAGAAAAGAAGAAGAGCAGTACCTTCTCCAGAGACGGTGCACTGGAGTTGAGCTGGACTACCCTGGGACACCAGCAGGTCCTTCAGAGGTCTGGAGATCACAGGAGCTGCCAGCTGAGGCCCAGAATCTGGAGAAACCACCTCAGGAACTACAAGACAAGACCACATATCAGTCAAGAGTCCAGCCCTGTAACATCTACAGGAGACAGTAAAATGAGGACAAAAATCTATAATCTGTAATCAACAATAACAGTTAACAGTTAATAATAATGGCTTGACAACCTTCCACATTAAGAGCAGCTGAAGTCGTTGCCTCTCCGTAGTCATTCTTGGCTTCACAGTTGTACACAGCTGCATCCTCTGGGAACACCTCAATCAGCAGCAGAGTGTGCTCGTTTCCATCACGAAGGAACTTGCACTTGAAGCCAGGAGACAGAGCCTGGGAGTTCTTGTACCAGAAGACCTGTGGCTGGGGAACACCAGTCACTTGTACTGTGAAGCGAACTGGTTTACCAGCCTCCACTGACTGGGGCTCTATGTGCTTGATGATCTGAGGGGCCTCTGGGACTAGAAAGGGAGAGAAATGCAGATAATGAGAAAAACGAGGACCTACTCATAGTCTGGTGGAATAAAAAGCCATTGTTGAGATAATCTAAGGAGTGGTGTGGAGCTCAGCAGGGGATCTTAAAGCTAACATTTGTCTGAAGATGAAAATGGAGGAAAAAGGAATTAGCTCTTACTTTTGACAAGGAGGTTCATGGTGCTCCTGTTTTTGCCAGCAATGAAAGTATATTCCCCAGCATCACTTCTGTATGTCTCAGAGATGGTGAGACGGTGGATCTTCCTGATGGTCACGTAGTTGAACCTCTGCTCAACTGAGAACTGGATCTCAACTCCGTTCTTCATCCAGCGGCCCTCCACTTCATCCTCATTCACCTCAAACTCAAAGGTTGCTCTTTGTTTCTCCACAACCTTAATATAAAAATAAATAATTCTATAACATTTCAAATGCTTTTTATAATAAATGTGACCTTGGCTAAGTTTGGTTGGTATATAATGAGAAGTATAACTCACAGTGAATTCCCTATTTGCCGGCTCAGAGATCTTAACGTCCCGTCCTTCCACTCCCAGATGACCCTTGGACATGCTGGACCCGGCCACCACTGTGTACTCCCCAGAGTCCGACAGACGGACTGATGGCAGGATCAGACGATGCAAGAACTTCTCTGACGTCATCTTGTGTCTGAAATGATCCCCATCATGGTCCCTTAATGCTTATTTAGGGTTCTATCAGAGAAACACTATGCAGTTGTGTGGTTCATATCTACCTGTCAGAGATGTCCAACTCCTGGCCGTCCTTCATCCACATCACCTGGATGTTAGGCTCAGACACCTCGCATTCAAAAGTAGCCCTCTTCTTCTCTGTGATCTTCAGGTCTTTCAAATGTTTGGTGAATTCAACCACACGAGCTGTTTCAGGAAAAATAGAGAAAATTGCTCACTGGATCCAGGACAATGAAATAATACCAAACACTGGTTCTCTCAAAGATCAGTTTATTTACCTTCAACAAAGAGTTTAGCAGAAGCAACGGAAGAACCAGCCACGAAGGTGTACTCTGCGCTATCTCCAAAGTGGACATTTCGGATGGTTAGAGAGTGTGTTTGCTGTTTGCAGCGAATCTGGCTCCTGTCTGTGGAGCGTATCTCCACACCATTCTTCAGCCACTTGTAGGTGATTCCTTCATAGTTCACATCAAGCTCAAAGATCACAGTGTCCTTCTCCTGAGCATTCACATCCTGCATCATCGTTGTTATCATGATGGCTGAAAACACAATGTCCTTTTTAAATGTCTACCATCTTTTACACTTTAAACTTCCAGAGATGCTTCACAGAAAATATGTATGTATATAATATAGTATGTTCCTGTAAAATGCTTGCAAACAAAATTAATTCTACAACGCAGAACACATGCGTAATGGATACTCACGTTTAATAGTAACAGTTGCTGAGACTCTGTCATTTCCACAGACAAATGTGTACTTGGCAGAGTCTTCACTGCTCGTGTTCATGATCTTGAGCTGGTGAAGTTTGCCCTGGACCACAATCCTGAACTTCTCACTCATCTCTATCTCCACACCATTCTTCAGCCAGGTAGAGGGGACACTGAAATGGGAAACTTCACACTCCAAAGTGGCCACATGGGTCTCTGGTACCTCCACATTCTTCAAGGGTTTGGTCACACGCAGAGCTGAATGACAAAAATGATTATTTGGAGAATTCTAGATTCAAGATTAATTTGGTTTAGTTTCAAGGTAGACACACCCTATTTTGTGCATGCAACAGGAAGTGATCCAAACCAAAAATAATTTGAAGCATTTTCTGGCTAAACAATTAATTAATCCTTACCCTCCACAGTGAGGTGAGCGCTGGAATGCAGGTGGCCTGCCAGAACAGTGTATTCTCCTTCCTTACTGGTGTCCACATCCTGGATGATCAACTTATGGCTCTTCTTCTCTGAGAGCATTCTGTAATGCTCGTTGGCATCCAGTTGCACGTTGTTTAACATCCACTGCACAGGGATGTCATCCTCCGACAGCCCCATCTCCAATGTTACCGTCGCTCCCAGCAGGGAGGTCACATCCTTCAGCTTCTTCAGGATCTTGATCGCTGCAAGAACATTGACAATAGATTTTTAAAAACAACATTGGCACAGCTTTCCACAAAAATGTAAATATGGGCACTTACTTTCAACATTCAGTCTAGCGTTGGCAGACAGTTTCCCCAATTTGAAAGAATAAACAGACTCGTCCTGGGTATTGCAGTTCTTGATGGTCAGGGTGTGGACTGTACCCACAACAGAGATTTCATATTTGTCAGTAGGGAGGATCTCAATACCATTCTTGATCCACTGAGATCCTCTCACATTCTCGTGGGTCAGCTCCAGACTGAATACCGCATCCTGGGTCTGAACCACATTGAGGTTCTTCAAGGTCTTTTTGACCTTTACAGCTGCAAAGTTAAAGACCAAGTTAAACTTGTCAAGAGACATTGAATATTAGTTTTATTGTTTTGCCTTGTTTATTACTTTATAACTTGTATGAGGACAAACCTTCGACTTTCAGACTGGCTGTGGTCTTGGAGTTGGCCACCTGGTAGGTGTATTCTCCAATGTCTGTAGCTTTGGTGATGATGATCACCAGGCGTCTGACTGTGCCGTTCACCTCGCTCACAACGTTGTCACTGTAGTCCACTGGTTGGCCATCCTTCAGCCACCTCCCCTCGACAGAGGCGTTGGCCACCTCACACTCCAGCTCAGCAGTCTGGGAGTCGGCCACCACCAAGTCACACAGGGGCCTCTTAATAGCTCCACCTTGGGGACGGAAAATCAGTGCAGTTGTAATCTTGCTGATAATCCAAAGGGTTAGGGTTAGAAACCACAGACTTTGTTTCCTAAAAGGGTGTGCTGAAGTCAACGAGAAAACAAGACTTGTGTCTGTAGTTCATCCAAGTTTGTAATGACTAAAGTATTATATAAAATAATATACCTGAAACAGTGAGTGTGGCAGTGCAGGACTTTTCTCCAGCTGCAAACATATACTGTCCCTCTTCATCTTTCATGGCATTCAGCACAGTGAGACAATGACGCTTGTTCTTTGACTCCATCTTGTACTTCGGTCCTGCTTTAAGGGGCTGATTCTTGAAGGTCCAGAAAGCATCGATGCCAGGGTGTGATACTTCAACTTCAAAGGTGACATTTTCAGATTCTGAGCACACCTTGTCCTTCATTGGGGTAACAATGGTGACCTCTGTGAGGAAACAATTAAAGTTGAATTTGACGTTCACACTGACAGAAGCTTTACTTTGAATACCAAAACAATGATGTATTAATTAAACAGCTTACTCTGTACAGACAGTCTACAGCTGGTGTCAGCTCTGCCCACCACCAGTTTGTACTGTCCCTCATCGGAAGCATAGGTCCTGTTGAAGACCAGACGCTGCTTGGCCCCCTTGGACACCATCTGAACTCTGTCACTGGCTGTCAGCAGTTTATCATTGTGGTACCATTTGATAGAAGTAATGTCCTGAGCAGAGATCTTGGTCTCCAGAACAGCCTTGGTTCCCTCAATAGCACTGATATCCTTCAGCGTGATCAAGACACCGATAGCTACATCACAGAGGACAAGATTGTATTATGATCTAAGTGAGACAACATCATTCATGAAACAACAACTTTGCTACCTATAATTAGCTTTTGTTTGATGTGTAATCCATCTCAGAAGTATTCACCAATAATTGTGAAGAAATGTTACATATTAAGAGGCTTACTCTGGATGGTCAGCTTTGCAGAAGTTGAGATCTCCTGAGCAGGAATAACAAAGGAGTACATTCCAAAGTCATCTTTGATGGTGTCCTCAATCAGGAGTTTGTGGGTCTGTTTGTCAATAACCATGTGGACACGGTTGGAGGCCAAGAGGACCTGGCCATTCTTCATCCAGGTTCCTTCAACTTTCTCCTGGGAGAACTTGACCTCTAGCTGAGCAATGTCTCCTTCACAGACCGTCAGGTCACTCAGGGGCTGCATCAGCGTCACAGGGCGTACTGCGAGGACAGAGGCATTGGTAAACACCATGCATCACCTGTAAGTATTTTTATTCTGGAACACTGGGAGCAGCAAGTAAATGATTACATGTTTGCAATTCAAAACCCCAAACTATAATTGTTTAACTACTATACAAATACTGTAACATGTAACATGTAACATTACTCACGTTTCATTTTGAGAGATGCACTTGACTTAAAATCGGCCACTTTGAAGGTGTATTTCCCCTGGTCCTCTTTCTTGACATCCTTGACCGATAGAGTGTGTCTTCCACGGCGGGAGGACATGACATATTTGCTGCTACTAGAGATCTCTTTGTCTCCAAAATACCACGTGCCCTCGACATCTTCACGGGACACAATGCATTCAAACTCTCCAGAGTAAGTCTCAGGCACCTCCGTGCTCTCCAGGTTCTTCACTATCTCCAACGGAGCACCTGGAAGATTAATTTATTCATGCAGATAATTTATTACACTCAATTGTAAATTTAATATTTTATTCATGAGAGCAAATACGTGACATTAAGATGGACACATGTGGCTCTAAAGAATGAGATCACATATCAGACATGTTACCTTCAACGCTCAGCCGGGCAGTGGTTCTGACTGTATCATCTTCTATAACAACACAGCTGTACTCTGCATCGTCTTTCATATCGATGATGAGCACGGACAGGAAGTGGACCTTTCTGTCAGAGTGCATCCTGTATTTGTCTCCAGAGAAGATCTCCATGTTGTTCTTCATCCATTTCACCTTGATGAAAGGCTCATTGGTCTCACACTCGAAGGTCGCCATGGTGTCCTTCTCCTTGGCATTGACCTCTTCAAGCTTTTGTGTGAAGGTGATGACTTGCTTTCCTATAGGAAGGAGTGTTATTGATGATAACTCATTTAAACAATGCGTAATAATTATAAAAACATGTTATTAATGGGATATTGTCTTGTCATGTTGCTTTACCTTGCACTAGCAGGAAAGCATGACCAGAAGTCTCCCCAGCAGAATTCATGGCTTTGACCATAATACTGGCCGAATCTTCTGCGGTCACATTTCTGATCACCAACTCACATATCTGGTCCTCAGGCCAGTACCAGTAAATACGATCAGACTTCTCTAGCTGAACGCCATTTTTGAACCACTGACATTCTGGTTCTGGTCTACCAACAACTCTGACTCTGAACTTAACTTCATCGCCCTGTGCAACTGTCTGGCTAGTGATGCGCTCAATGATCTTAGGGGCTTCCATGCTCGCAGAGAGCTTAATCCTCTCTGGTTTCAGTGAAGTAGCAGTAACTTTACGTTCTTCTTCCTTTTTCTTCTCAGCCTCCTCCTTTGCCTTGGCACGGTGAAGCAGTTCATCCTTTGTCTTCTTCAATAGGTCCTCATAAGACTCATCCTTCCGGCGAGACTTCAACTCCACAGCAGAGATTGACTCATAGAATCCTTCCTCTGTTCTGCGCTTGAACTTGCTTCTCAGTTCCTCTGTCTCTTCCGTGGATTTCTCATGGACAACTCTCTGAGTCTTTTTCAGTTTAATGACCTCTTTCAGCTGGGAGTCCTCTGCAGTTTTCTCCACCTTCACAACCTCAAATTGTGTTTTTCCTACTTCAGGAGCAGCTTCTGGGACTTTGCCATCTGCACGGCGAAGACGTGTTCTCAAGTCTTCTCTCTGCTGTATCTCCAGCTTCACTGTGTATTCAGCTGAGCCCAGGTTGCTATCGGCAACCACCTTGACCTCTCCTGAATCATACGATTTTACATCAACTATCTCCAGGTAGTAAATGCCATCATAACGCAGTCTGTATCTTTTACTCTTGCGAATAAGTTGTCCGTTGAGGTACCAGTTAACCTTGGGGGTTGGATAACCAGTCACTCTGCAACGGAATCTCGCTGTTTCTCCTTCCACAATTACAGCTGGTTCTGGAACCAGGACAATATCTGGTTTTGTCTTCTCTGTCTCCTCATCAGCACTGACACCAGTGGGTCCTCCCTCATGAGCCATGCGCTCCATCTCATCAATTCTGTGTGCTCCCTTCCTTCCCTCAGGGAGTTGTGACTCTTCAACAAGGCCTTTCTCATCCTTAACAACAAGGGTGGCAGAAGTCTGGTCAACTCCAAACTTGTTGGTAGCTCTGCAAGTAATAACACCGCTGTCTCTAGGGTAAGCAACTTCATAGTCCAGACTGCAATAGCCAAATTCATTGACCATGCGCAGTCTGTTGGCAGCATCAAGTGGTTTGCCATCGTGCAGCCACTCAACTACCATAGTGGGGTCACCGATAGGAGTCAGTCTGCACTCAAAATGAGCTGGACCAAAACGCTTCATTCTGACAGAAGTCAGCTTCTTCTTGAACTGTGGTTTCTGCT
>OMNS01036490.1:5423-15877 GCA_900303225.1 Laemonema laureysi | reverse complement strand
TACCTGCGCCTGGTGTGCCTGGCGGAGAGCGCCGGGACCCGGCAGCAGGAGGTGGCCGGCCTCCTGGCGGAGTGCCAGGGGGACGTCAGGCGCTGTCTGCTGCAGCTTCACTTCCTGGTGAAGAGCGGCGTCCCGCCCGGGCCGTGTGCTCTTGGTGGGCCGGACCGTAAGTCAACTAATGGATTTAGTCACCTTAGGTAGGATGTGGCTGTAGGTAGGATTTGGGAGTTGTAAAGAGAGAGTGGAAAAGAGGAAGCAACAAATGCCTCCATATTGCCCAGCCCGTGTGTTAATATATCAACTGTTTATTTACACTCTATTTGAGAATCCTGAGGCACCATATATACACACACATTTTATTAGTAAAAGAAAAAAACAAATCTGTATTTTTTTTGTGTTCACGATTGACCCTCCTACCTGAGTGATGTGTCACCCCACCCCACCCTACCCTACTCCACCCCACCTCCCAAGGTGACTTGTATTGGTGCACTTTCTTGTCCTGACCAAGATGTGATGGAAACGTTGGATCTTGTTCTTACTGTTGATGCAGTGTGCGGACTCTGTGTTGGTATGTTGACTTTCGTATTGTTTTATCGTAGGCTTCAAGGACGGGGAAGAGAATGTCAAGTGTGTGCCGGCTGACACTGCAGGCTACCCTGCCAGCGTGTCTTGTCTCAACACTTTGACTAAACAGAATATATTGCACCTTCTTAAGGTAGGTATTCATATTATACATATATATATATATATATGGGGAAAAATACATGTTTAAAATATAATTTTAACTCGCATTCTGTTGAAATTATTCTTTTCCTTCAGTGCCAGTCCTGGGCCGAGCCGGAAAATGAGCTTCTGAGAGTCCTAAGTGAAAGCTGGCGAAGACATTTCCCCCTGTTGTATTCCAACCTGGAGCTGTTCCTACCTCTACCAGCCAGCACCCAGGGAACCACAAACTGTTACCCAGATAAAGAGCCTAACACCGGGATGCACACTGACCAAGCGCCCCCTGCCAGCCAACCTCCAGTCATCGTCCAACCACCACAACAACGACAACGACAAAGACAACGTCAACTGGGTGAGACTGTTGACCTGAAGTCTGCATCAAAAACAATGCGGAACTCTGTAAGAAACGGCTCCAGGCTGAGTAGAAGGAAGGGCTTGTTGACCGTTACCGACTGTTGCGGATCATCTCCTCACGACGCACTCGAGCCACCAAAAGCGGAAGGGCAGCCGTCTCTGAAGGGGACTCCTCTAGGATCCCAGGGGTCTGTGGTTAAAACCGGAGATGGACGCGACACGCCCACCCGCCGAGGGTTGGATGCCTTGACCCACTTTCTGGACCTCATGTCTTACCTAGACTCCACCACGGCAACTGCGGAACCGCACGTTTCTGGGCCGTGTGTCTCCAAAGACTTTTTCTGGACAGGAGCGGAGGTGAAGGACGGCCTCGTGGATGAGATGAGAGAAGGAGAGGGAGAGAGGACCTGGAGACAGCTGGAGAGGCTGTCGGAGATCCAGGCTGCTGTCGAGGGCTTGGGGTTTCAGGTCTACTGGGGGAGGTCGTCTGCGGCGAACAGCGGCGCCCCAACACACAGCCAGGAAGTGGGGGGCGTGGAGCGGGAGGAACCCATGGACAGACTGTCCCTTCCTGGGTCCAGCCACCGACTGAGCTCTGGGTGGCACCTGATCCCCCAGCCCAGGTGTGTTGATTTTGGTGATTTGACTTTGATTTGTATGACCAATTAACTGCATGACGCCATTACCACGAGGGGGTAAATCTGATCTATATGAACAAGAAACCCATTTCAGTGACGAGATCACAGATCTATGCCACATTCTCACATGACTTCACATTTACCCTGGCTTCCTTCTCGTTTTAAGATCCCTTGATTTAGCAGTCTGCGTGAAGCTTGGATCCACTTTACCTCGTCTAGTTTGCTAACTACAAATCTATGATCCGGTAACTCCAGCGTGGCCCAGCGGAGGTTCGAGCTGAGCCGGGCGGTCCTCCAGCACAGGAGGTTCAGCCTGCTGGGGAGCAGACGAAGCGTCTGCCTGGACTACATGTCCACCCTGCGCTCCGTCTGTCACCACCACCACCGCCTGCTGCGGGAACACGACAGGTGAGCCTTGCAACATACTTCCAGATTTGTGTAACTCTCATCCTGGTCAATGCTAGGGGGCATCGTTGTTGGGATTTGCAGGAAGACGTAGACTAAACGGAGGAGACTTGGGCTTGGTGGGATGTTACTTCAACCGTTTAGTGGACGACACGCACACTATGTAAAGCAGTGTATAAATACAATGTAATATTCAAATCCAAAACCTCTGCTGTCCATTCGTCTTCCACTACAGCACGTATCCTGCCTTCAGGGTGGGAGACCAGAGCCACAGTAGGTGGTGATGTTGCCTTGCAGCCTGGGGTTCTACTACTGATTCTACCGGTTCTACTCGCATGCATATTGAGTTCAGGATGATTCGATGAATGAGACCCTCAATTGCTCGTTAGTGTAATTTTGAGAGTCAGCATTGGGCAACAGATACCTAAGCTTGGTGGCTCTTTTGTGTGCTCGGGTTAAATAATAACAATGATGTCGCCATTTGCAATGTTTTTGTGTGACAGGTTTCAGAATGACCCGCGCAGCATTCGTCTGGGTCTCTCCAAGGCAACGATGCAACAGCTGGCAGAGGAGTACATGGAGTAAAGTAGTCAGAGTTATGATCATGTCTGTCTCTCTCAATGGAGTCAATTGACGTGTTACCATCTGCTTAATTCAACGAAACAGTCCTCTTTATTGTCTCATGAAATGTATACAGTCAAGAAGGGGAAAACCAGTTCCATGTATATACATGTAAGTGAAAACAAATAAGAATAAATAAAACCCATATTTTTGTAACGTTTGTGGAGTTACCGTGTTCTGACATACTGGAACTTTGGAAGATTGAGGAGTCGAGGTTCACTGACAGCAGGAATGAACGCGACGTGGGCCATCTCTTCAGTTGAAATTTTACCAAAACCCAAACACCCTACCAACAAGCAGGACCAACACCGTTCCCACGTCACCCAATTCCCACAATGTTACGTCCCACAACAGTTCAACGCAGGTCATAGAAAACCACAAATTACTGATGAGCACACCTCCAACCACATCCGTGGTCTACAGGTCCATAATGACCTGCTGTAGGGGGGGTTAGTTGGGGAAACAGCCAGCAGACCTACTAGCCAAAGCCAGGCTAGTCCTAGCTAGACGACTCGTTGAGCATCTCGTAAAAGGCCAGGGCCTGCAGCAGGGCGTTGCACAGTTCCTCCCCTCCCTCCCCCCGACCCATCTGGAAGGCGTTCCTGTACTTGACCAGCAGGTGTTGGGGGAAGTTGAGCCGCGGCGCTTTCTGCGTCACCGACTCGGTCATCATCTGATGCACGACCTCGGCGCTGCTGATCCGCGACTCCCCGACCATCAGGCCGAAGTGGCGCCCCACGGCCAGACGCATCATGTTCAGCACCCTGCGCGCAAAACAACGGGCGTCACATGTAACTGCTGCTGCTGGCTGAGGTCCAAGCAAACTGCACATTTGTCAAAGTGTTACAAGAATACTCTTGATGTTGAATAATACCACATGCTTTTTATTCTTCCATAAATAGCAATAGCAGAAAATGGCTATGCAGCATGGCTTAGCCCTAATTAGGAATGGGAGAACATCATTTGGAGATGCAACCCTATGACCATGATTTGAGGCCATGTACCCCCCATCCCCCATCTCTCTCCCTCCATTTAATTGAATTGATCATTTTCCTACTTGGGAGGTGTGTTTGAGTCTGTCTGGTAGACTCTGGGCTCCAGCAGTGCAAACAGCATAGCCTCCACTGAGCGCATGTGAGCCATGATAGGGAACAGACTCGTGTTCTGTAGGGAGATAGAGGACTTCTCTACCAAGTAGAAGTCCGCTGAGGGCAGCTGTGACACCACATTAGAGATCTGGTGAAAGAAACAAAGTTTACTTGTTACCAGTGTAGGCCTACTTCTGCTTGTATGCTGGCTTTTTTTTTTTTAAGCAAAGACCATAATTAGTATATGACCCAACATGCAATTACCAATCTGGCCAGAGCGTTATACTTGCATCATTTAAGTAAGATGAAGCAATGTAGTTCCCCTTTAAAAAGTTAGGACAGTCCAGCTGTTGCCAGTCCAGCACCATCATCCTTCTGTCTACATGGGCCCAGGCAACTTTGTTAGTCCCGCATATTAATGACACTACGGAACTGGCTCCCTGAAAAATAAACATGTTGGAATAAGCATTCACTGCAAATCACTTTACATAAAAGCAGAAATGAATTAAATTACTAAGGTAAGGGTCACCTCAAGCCAGGCTCGGTCCACCTCAGGTTTGATAAACTTCATCAATTGAGCCTTCACCTTCTTCCCTTTCTTGAGCGGATTGAGAATTGAGTTAAAAGCTATGACAGCAGTCTTGTGCTTCAGCAGGGGCACATTTACCACACTATCAAGATTTTTGAAGGGTCCATTTTTGGTCCTATACTCCACAATGTTGAAAGACTTGCGTCCTCGCAAATGCTTGATATCTGCCAGCTGCGGCTCCGTAGCATTGTTAAGGATCCGGAGGATGACTTCTCGCTGATCTGACGAGTAGCAGGTGTCCAGCGACATGTCATCTTTACACTGCGCCGTAGGGGTGAGGTTCGCGTTTAGGGTCTCGAACCCTGCCACGGGGATCCGACTTCTCCAGCAACACGTACACTGAAGATACCGAGGTTCTAGTTCAGGGAAGGCAGCATGAGGACGCCTGAACAAACCGGACTGGCTGGAATTATTTCCTGTAAGGACAATAAATATTGCAATCATTATATAATCGGGAGGCGACTAAATAGACTAAGTAGATTAGCCGTCGGTTACTTTTAAAAATTATATGATGCAAATATGATGCACGTGTTTGAAACATACCTATCTGAACAAATGACGATAGTAGTCGCCTGGCGACCAACATTGTCCACAGTATAATATATGAACAATGCGTTTCAAATATATCAGCTATAATAACTTTGGCTTTGCCCCTAGTGGTTGTCCGTTACTATTTCAAAGATCGACCTCGAACAAGGGTTCTGTGAAAGTGGTTCCGCGCTAAACTTGTTTCTAGGAAGTTGAAGCTATTTACAATTAACAATTTAAATATGTATCTCTTACACACACACACACACACACACACGCACACACACAAATAATGAAATGTATTAATTTCGGTTAGAGTAAGAGTAGAGTAGGTAAGATTATATCTAGCTCATTTCATTACATACTATATATCAACTTCATATTCTTGATATCATAAACAGACGCATATAACAGATGCACATAATCACTCTGGGAAATGTGGATATTCAAGAAACCTCCAAATGTGTATGTGATACGATACATATTGCAGTAATAAGCACAACTTGTTAATGTGCTCTACACATGTTTTCCACTTAAAGGGGACATGCAGAGCTCAATGGACACATACTGTATGTCTGAGTTGCGAGTACACTGTGAGGGCTGGGTTTCCAGCCCACACAGTTATGTTGAGATACATGTGTGATTAATTGGACTGGACTTCATTGTTTTAATTATTATTCATTTTTGATTAATTGATTCATTCATTATTGTTTAATGATGTATATTTAATATAAATATATATATTTAATATAAATAATAATAATAGTAATAAATACATATTACATAATAATAATAACAATAATACTAACAATAATAATAATAATTATTATTATAACAGTAATAATAATAATAATAGTAGATACATATTACATTCAGAATTATAACTTTTAAACTTATAACTTTAAATTTAATTATAAAATATAAATGTGTTTCATCATTGCAGTTTCTGTTCCTCCCCTCCTGTGTCAGTTACAGGACACAGGAATATATAGTCTACCTCGTGTCTCAGTTCTAGGTTGTGTTTGAATTTTAGATCCTGGTTGTCCGTCTGCTGGTATGTTTTATGTTTTATGCCTCATTCATGCATCGTTATATTAATTAGACCTTCTATATCTTTTTGGAAGTTATTTCCCACTACCTGTTTTTCTATTATTTGGGTAAAATCCCCTTTTTGTTAAAACTGCCATCATTCCTGTTTTTCCAGCTTTGGCCCCTCACAAACACAGACAGCATTTAAAAAGTAATTACTTCCCAGGGTTCGCACACACACATAGATGTGTATATATATAGAAATATTAATACACACCTGTCCGACTTCCTGTTTCTGTTATTTCTGTGTGACTGTGTTGCCTGCCCGGCAGAACAATAAACGGTGTTGTGTTTTGGTGCTAAGAGGAAATTCTCAATCTCTACTGCCACTCGGGCCACTGAAAAGAACCCAGTGGCTGTTTTTGCCTTCGTAAGAATAGTGCAAACATGGACTCCTTGTTACACTGTAGCCCCTTAGGTAGGACTTAATAGCCATTTCAATAGCTGCAACCTATGGCAAATCTAGAAAGAAATAAGAAGACCTTACTTGATTTGGTGAAACAGCCAGGAAATCACTTGTGTGCTGATTGTGGAGCCCCGGGTGAGTAGACAATATTTTGCGATATTTTTGTGATATTTTGTGTGAGAGATGGTGGAATATTTTCAAAACATTTTCATGTTTGGTTTCTATCTGATTTATAATACATCCAAGTCATGTTTTCACATTTTGCAGTAAAAGTCCACATGGGGAAGTATAAATAAATGATACTTTCTTTGTGTGTTCCTCTTGATCCTTTGTACACACCACAGTCACGTCAAGTTCCAAGACAAAAAACATAGATACATGAATTGCAATGTTGACTATATTTTGATATAGGTACCTGCATATTGTAATTGCTGCTAATACAGCCAAAATGTCGTCTATAATGTCCAGTCTATGTTGTCTGCTGTCCATTCTTACCAAGCTAATATAAAAATGATTTGAACCAACAGAGCCTGACTGGGCCTCATATATCCTTGGTATTTTTGTGTGTCTGAACTGTTCCGGAACACACCGCGACCTACCAGCTGTCAGCAAAGTCAAGTCCATACGCCTGGATTACTGGGAAGACTCTCTTGTAGAGGTACTGCTAGGACTATCATGACCTCATGAACAATAATTAACTAATGTATGTCATTAATGAATGATCATACTGTAGGTGCTGATTAACGATAGAGAGAACACGTTAGTCTTTAGTCTTGCCTTTAACAAAGTTAAAAGGCCAGACATACATTGCATTGTATATTTCAGGCTATTATTATTATTATGCTATTTTAACGCTGTTTACAATCTAAGAATTGAACAATATTTAATCTGTATATGTTGCCATATAGGCAGTATTATTGACTTTATGGGTATGTGAGTTTTTGTTTAGTGTACCAATTCCCTGGAATTGACTGGAGGATTTATGTTGGTGTTGCTTTGCATTTCGACGAGTAGACTACTACTACTTAGTCATCTACTACTAGATGACTAAAATTAGAAATGGCATTATGTTCACACATTGTGACCAAACTGCCAAGATATCAATCTGAACAATATAAGAAAACATCTAGACACTGACTGTGGTGTCATCTCTTCTTGGTTCCAGTTCATGAGAGAAAGGGGGAACTCCTCATCCAAGGCTGTTTTTGAGAAATGCGTCCCTGCCTTTTTCTACCAGCCGCAACAGAAAGATTGTATGTGAGTGACAATTTTGTGGAAGTGAAAATGCATCATTCGACAAAACAACAAAACAAAAGAGTGCGCGTGGGAGAAGAGGTCCTGTAGTTTGAATGAGGGAGAGACACCAGTGGCATAGAACCATATACATATATATAAATAGCTGCGTGCGCAACTGTCCATATAACCATAGAGTTATAAATGGCTGATACCTGTGATGCTCAGGGCATAGTATGGCATTGGCACATTACAAGGCCTTAACATATTTAACGTCCAAAAAAAGAGAAAGACTTAATACTGAGTTCAACATCTGGCTCGGTTACTTCTTATACATTGACTGGC
The DNA here is from genome assembly GCA_900303225.1 of Laemonema laureysi. Taxonomy (NCBI): domain Eukaryota; kingdom Metazoa; phylum Chordata; class Actinopteri; order Gadiformes; family Moridae; genus Laemonema; species Laemonema laureysi. The sequence continues at coordinate 7,858 of OMNS01036490.1, read as the reverse complement.
CGCTTGTATACGTCTCTTTAGCGTCCTTAGGGATCAATGGATCCGCGCTAAATACGAGAGAAGAGAATTCACAGGGGAGAACAAGCACCGTCGCCGCGAATATAACTCAGGTAACCGCAAAAACAAATCAAGTGTGTAGTATTGCATGGCTAGAGAGGACATCGTTAATACGCCACATTGCTCTGCCATAACCTAGATGTATTGGAGTCAATTCTATGGAAGAAGGGCAAGAACAAAAAGACATTCCTCAAGAGGACCTTCCTGCTCTCCCGGAAAGAGTTCACGCTCAAATACTTTGTCAGAGAAGACGTGGGTACTTGTGGCGTTTTATGAAACATTTGATGGATTTCTGGCTGAACTACAAACCCATGAGTATTATGCATCACTGACCCCCTGCCCACCACCACTGCACAGTTAAAGGTTCCCAAGGCGGTGATCTACATGAAGGACTTGAATGCAGCGTTCCAGCCAGAGAAGATAGGCCACGCCCACGGCCTCCAGATCTCCTACCTGCAGGAAGAACGCACCAGGAATTTGTTTGTTTACCATGAGAGTGGACAGGTGAGGCCGTGCCCACACATGCTGCAGCCATCAACCATGGAAAACTGTGCATCGATTCAATTGTGCATTGTTGGCCCCGCCTCCATTCAAATACACACAGACGGAAGGACAAACCTATTACCCCTGGTCATACGACTGCGTATAGCTCAGTTGGCAAAGCATGGCCGTAATACTGCCACGATTAGGGCTTTGATTCCTATAGCTGGCTAACACCTGTTAACAGGAAGTATATAGGGGTCAGCTGATCCAGCGGTTATGCTATATAAGGTGCTATAACTTGCCTGCTAGCATGTTAGCTTAATAATCCCAGATAAAAATCACTCATATTTTCTTCATAAAATACACCCTGTACTTATTATGCTCTCATTAGGCATTAGCCTTGATTTTATTGGTCAATATACCAATGTACACCAATATTAGCCAATAGCCAGTATACACTGACTATACATGCCACGAATTGCAGATCATAATCACGGGAGACATAATAACTGAACTCAAACACCCTGCAAACTCAACTCAACATTATTTTTAGGTAATTGTGTCCTGGTTCAATGCTATTCGGGCGACGCAGTTGGCATACCTCCAGAGGAAACACCCAACTGTTCAAGACAATGAAGTGAGAACTTTTGCTGACTTTTAGAAAGAATGCAACAGTTTAAAAGTGTATTTCGCACTGGATCCTGTTGCTGTGAACGACGCGACAGCCATTACTTTGCAGTCTAAGTGATGTCATTCCACCAACTTCCTGCATGCTTCGACTCTTTATATTAAGTGCTGCCCTACCTGTCATGTAAATGTAAAGTGTTCCTTGTGAGTCGTTTCACAATGATTCCTAACATTATGTCATCATACACGTATTCACTCCCCTTGGACGTTGCCACAGGTTGTGCAACGTGTTCCGTTCTGCAGTTCAAATGATGGCACGTTATGTCAGTGATCTATACAGTAACAGTAGATCAAGTAGAAAGTAATTGTAACGCAAAATCATCCAAATGTAAAAGTGAATGCCGTGGAACTGCTTCTAGGACACTTAAAAGCTGCATCCCGCAGGCCTTCGCTCTCTAAATCTGTTCCCTTTGTATCTCCCTTTGCAGTTAATACCTCAGATTATCAGATGCTGCCTGAAAGAGGGCTACATGGAAAAAACTGGTCCACTGGTTAGTGGCATATAAACCGCTTCCTAAAGCTGTATTTGATCAATACCAAGATTCTGTGGACTTAAGCCTGATCCCTTCTGTGTGTGTGTGTGTGTGTGTGTGTGCGTGTGTGGGTACTACCTGGTAGCAGTGGGAGCCATTCAAGAAGAGGTGGTTCACGTTAAGTTCGCGAGACAGAAAGCTTCTGTACTTTAAAACTCCAATGGTAACAAAAAAGTCCTATTTGTATTTTGCACGTGTGTGTGTGTGTGTGTGTGTGTGTGTCTGTGTGTCTGTGTGTCTGTGTGTCTGTGTGTGTGTGTGTAATGGTGTATGTGTGTCTACCTGCTGTACTCACGAATAAGAGCAGACACGTGCCCATATACACTGTGTGCCCCACCAGGACGCCACAGAGCTGGGGGCTGTCTTCATCGGGTCGGAGAACCACAATTACTCGGTCACCGGGCAGAGCCCGGGCTCGAGGCGTCCAGGCAAGTGGAACTGGGGCATCGTCATGGCGACCCCTGGGAGGCAGTACATCTTCATGTGTGAACAGGAGCAGGACCAGAGGGAGTGGATGGAGGCCTTCCGAGAGATCATCTCCAGACCCATGACTTTACAGGACTACTCAAGTGAGTTCAGTTGCTCTGGTCAAGGTTCCCAAAGCAGCAGTCAAACCACTAGACTGTATGTCATCTCTATAGATACATATACTGTATGTAATCTAGAGAGGGGGGG
>OMNS01036357.1:1249-16379 GCA_900303225.1 Laemonema laureysi | reverse complement strand
ACACTTATTTCATTTAATTCAGCTAGTCTGATCAAATCACTTCACAATAATGTAGCATTAAACACAAGGAAAAGTATTCCAGCTTTAATCACTTTATTGTGAAATTATAATTCCACACCATATCAAAATATCAATACTAGTAACAATGGAGGAAGAACCAAAAGCACAGAGCATACAGTGAGCCTATTTGCATGAGATTAACTGAACAAAAGATGACAAATGCAATAATATTGCCTGCGCATAAACAGATTAGTGAAACAGGAGGGCACTTATCCTCCAAATCAGTCATCTCATCACATCTCTGCTGATGTCACACTCCTGCACAATCAATATCGTTGCTTTTTAAAAAGGTCAGCAGCAAACAGGTCAAAGTTCAACTTGTTTAATCTTTCTGCAGTGCGTTACCAGATGTGTTTCCAGCGCTGCGCTGCCCCAGCCCTCATAGGAACAGAATAGGACTCCTACTGTGAAACTCTGATGCTGTGTGTGTGCGCGTGTGTTCATGCGTACGCGCACATGTCATCAAAAGGACAAGGTGGGCATGATGACATTTTATTTTCACTAGACAACACTTTGCCGCTTTCGTTGTGTTCATTGGAGATGTTGGCGACAAGGACACAAGTACAATCTGCCTCGCACTACTACCCAAAGGAAGCAAGCATTCTGAGGACCAAAGCAACTGCGGGCCTTATTCTCTCATGTTCACTGGAAGCCTGCATCCACTAAGTGTCCACAGCCGTTTGGCTACAACTGCACAGACAGACAGAGAGAGCTGAGAGTTTGGCCGGGGACGCCGTACGTCTTTCTCGTACTCACCATCTGTTTGAAGGCGTTCTCCAGCACGCCCATGACCAGACTCTCCATGCTCACCACCTTCTCCATGTGGTAGCGGACCGTGGTGTCGCTGACGGCCTCGGACTCCTCCGCTGCACCGCCCTCCACCTGCTGCTGCTGCTGCTGCTGGGCAGCGGCGGCGGCGGCGGCCCCCTTCTTGCTCTCCGTCGCCTGGTACGGGCTGCCGTTCTTGGCCAGGCAGATGGGCGGGGGGCTGGCGGGGTTCTCCAGCAGGTGGGCCACCTCGCCCAGGCGGTCTCGGATCAGCCGGTGGAGGAGCTTGGAGGCGGCGATGGCGGCACCCGAGCCGGCGTGGCCGTCGTACACGCCCCAGAAGTGGAGAGGGATGCCCGTGGTGTCCTGAGAAAGAGGATGGAGGTGGAGGTTTAGTCCCCAAAAATTAAGATTTCAATGCAATTTATATATACATACAATTATCTCTCTCTCTCTCTCTCTCTCTCCCACATGTTTACATCCACGGGGTTGTGCTGATTCACGTTGGAGAGATAAGAATGGGTTACTCTAATCTCCCCAGGGATTTCCATGATAACTGTAATACAAGAGGACGTTTGACCACTAACAATTATGTTGCTCCTCTCCCAGCACAGGTGCTGACTGGGTGGAACGAACCACATGCATGCTATTCCTGCAATATCAGTGATTTTGCCTATTGGACAAAGTGCAGTCGACATGACTATTTCTGTTGTTTTGTGAGGATTAAATGTGTTTACCTTAATTTTACTAATGCATTTATTCAAATGACTTTCCTGTGCCTGCCTGTGATTTTGGATTTGTCGGTTCATTGCGTTGAGGTTTTACCGCCGACTTGCTACCATTAGCATGGTACACATAGAGCAGAGCAGAGCTGAAGCATGCATTTCCAAATTATTGTATACGCATAAAATAGATGATAGGGCAGTTCCAGTTCCAGTTCTAATTCTCAGTTATATTGGTATTTTATTTTAAGGCATAGTAAAGCACTTATACCAGCATATAAATAGGGCAAATGAGTAATTCTTGCGGATACCTGCACTGTTAAAAAGGTTTACGTAAGCAGGGGCAGGGAGATGGCCAACTCTACTTATCCAATAGGAGATGATGCAATGCATCACATAAACCGCCTCACTAAACATGTTTTTAGCTCCACGCTGGCCTAAGACCAAGCGATGAACACAGGACATCTGCTTACCCCTCCACTGTGTGTGTGTGTGTGTGTGTGTGTGTGTGTGTGTGTGGTTAGGGTATAACTGGAGATGATGTCATTTGTTTTTGGGCAAGTGGACACAGATTTAAGTCATGGGTGTGTTTTGTGTGTCACACGCACACACACACACACACACACACACTCCTGATATTGATCAGCAGACAATGCAAATATATTTAGGGAGATTAAAAATCGGCTCATTCTCATAGAGAATGGATTTTGGTTTTTGGAAGTCAAACCAGTAATGCACCAAGGTAACTACATAATTTACCTCCTCTATGGAGGCTGTCGAGAGCTGCCTTCGATCAATAGACAATAAAAAAAGGCCAAAGTAGAGGAAAGAAGTCAAATCAATCACAGTCCCAATTAAATCGTATCCTTGCAACGGGGGGGAAAAAGCTGCCGCCGGTGAATTCTGGTGCTTTCAACTTCCCACATGGGAGAAATTCAGAGGGAGTATTAAATTCTAGATAAAAGTTGAAAGGTTATGGTTCACCTTATTTTGCCTTGATTTGGTCACAGCCGCAAAGGTACCAGCTAGACAATATTAATTTTTGTGGATGAATAACGTAAAACATCACCAATTTGGCAGCTGGAATTACAGTTTACAGTGTGCATCATCTTACGTTACCTAACCCTCACGGAATAAACAACAAAGTTAAAATTTGAGCTTCTACAAACTGGACCAGGCGGATCCATCAATGTAACAGTAATACTTCTGAGGGGAGATTGCACAGATCCTGGGCCGGGAACCAAAAACTCAAAGGGGGTTTCCGGCACAACTACAAGGGGGATTTATGCCGGTTTCGTTATGGAGATATTCTACTGAAGAGAAAGTAATTCCCAAGTTGATGAAGCTTTAAGGTATTTGAATAATGTGTATTTCTACGCTGGCCAGTCTACACGGTGTTGAGTCTAAGAACGATGGTGTCCAGCTAGGATGCTTTAGCTTGTCTTCCCACTGGGAAAGTGCTGTGTTCATGAGTTTGTGTTCGCTGAGCCAATTACGCACTTACAGATCCCCGCCTCCAGCAACATGATTGGTCCAAACAAATATGAAAGAAGAAACACCCCATTCACCCAGGTTTGAGCTCATCTGCTATCAGACTTTAGATTATTAATCTAAAGTCTGATTTGTGAGAACAAACAGGGGGATGCTTCATTTAGACCGCTAAAGGCTACATTGTCTCTCAAACTGGTCAAAGTGATTGTAATGGACAGGGTGCCTTATGCCTAGTGCCTTATCTCATCCTAACCATAAGTACTACAGCAGCTGCAGGCCTAATCTGTGATCCAGCAGTCCTACTATGTTACAGCACAACTTCTGGGGCTAGACGGCACAGAGCCTGGGCCGGAAACCAGAAACCAGGCTGGACTGGGACAAAGAAAATTTACCCATTTCCAATTGGTCGGACACCACCCACCTGTACACGATCCTTGCGGTCCCCTTAAATATGCGTACCCAATGTACTATTCCCCAAAACCACCAAGCTGAGTAGTATGTGCACCAAGTGTGACCAGTGTACTCACTCGCTCTAGACTGACTCCCTGGTGATCAGAGGTGGCTGTGGAGTACACAATCTCCATACTCAAGTGGAAGAAGTAATTGTCAAGAAAAAGCTCTGCTAGAAGTTAAAGTATAATTTCTAATTATTTAATACAACATCAGTATACATGTATAAAGCATACAAGTAAGTCAAAATGTTGCCTGTGAACTCCACACCAATGGACAGCAAAGATCTCCTCAAAGAAGACAACATTGAAAAGAGTGAGAGGGGGAGAAGGAGAGAGAAAGGTGAAAATGATAATTGATTGAGTTAAATGATCACAGTACCGGTATCTTTAATCTAGAACAATGTAGAGATGTAATTGTATGCTACCCTCTGAACACCCTAAACAACAATGGACAATGAACCACACAAGTGAGGACATCTTGAGGCGTTAATGAGTCACATGATCACATTATCTTCAGTCTAAAAAGCTGCTACATTATTATGAATAATTTTATCATAACATCAATAATTTAATCACACCTTACTAAACAGTTTCCTCAGTAGCTCACTCTTCTCTGCAACTCTGTCAATTACAGTGTCTGTATCCAAAGCCACAAGGACGTCCTTTTCAGTGGCCGTTAACATGAACGCTTCCAATTTGCTGGCAGACAGGATGTTCCTCAGGCTTTGTAAGTATTTTAGGGTTGAAAATGATTGTTTGCAGACCACCTGGGTTATAAGTGTCAGCAAGAACTTGTATGCAAGTACAAGCAGGTGATATGCATCTGTGAGCATGTTGAATCTCCAAAACTGGAAAATTTGATAGCAGCACATTGGGCACTCTTTGCAGGAGGCACAGCTTTTGTTGGCGATTTCCATATCCTCTTCCTTTCCATCGGGTTCATCCTCCACAGTCCTGGTGGTATATTCATCCAATGGTTATTCTTTCAGCTTGTCCCGCTGGCCTGCTAAGCTTTTCACCTCCGATTGCAGGTTGTCAACCATTGCCCTGCTATCAAATTTAACCAGGCACTTGCTGAGGTCTTCAAGCGCAGGTTTAGGGAGAGCACTGGTCCGGATCAGGGGGACGTTTTTGGGATGCAGAAATGACAAATCTACATAAAGAGTGCCATGTGTCTGAAATCTTTGGGGGATGGCCTCAACAGCAATATCAATCATTTGGTTATGGACCTTTACCTCGAAGGCCCTCTCTGGATCAATTATGGTCTCATCCTAAGCCATCTCTCCTGGCATGGCTTTCTTCTTCTAAATTCTTTTCTGTGGCAGTGCAGCCTCCATTTTCATGTCGTTCTCCTTATCCTGCTCCTCCATTTTTTCATTTACCCATTTCGTCAAGTCGTCAGCAGCATCGTTGACAGCCTGGAAATCTCTCTTGCGTCACGCTTGGCCCACCAACGTGTCTCTCCAATTGGAGCGATGCATCCGTGTCTCTTGTCATGGCTCTCCTTCTCCCACAGGTTCACGCTGCACTGGACCACTGTGACAAGCCTCTCATTGACAACGTCAGTCACATATCTCAAAATGACTGAGCATTGGTGTTGCGCTGTTATGTCCTGTGTTGTATCCATCTGGACAGAAAACATTCTAGCTTTCTGGATGTCAGTGGAGATGGATTGTATCGATCACAGAGTTGACATTTCGGACAGCAGAGTGGTGAGGGAACCTCTGCCTTTTGATCCTGTTGACGGCATGCCATTTTTTGCTCTTCTCAATCACATTACTGAGATGCCCTTTCAAGCACACATCATATTTTCCCAATAAAATAATAAGCGCCAAAACAATCCCATTGCCGATGCTGTCCAGGGCATATGCAGACTCATTCTCCTGCTGTCTGTAGCTTAGACCCCTCTTCCTTTTAACTCTTACGACCTCCACACCCATTCCAAAACCTGACGCCTCTACTTGACCTGATCTCTGCACGCTGTTAGCCTTCTGCCCCCCAGCAGGTTGTTGATGTCAGCTTTTGAGCAGTTTAAAAAATACGCTTCGGCACAATTTCTGTGTGCCATGCTTTTTTCATGCTCTTCAGTTCTCTGATGCACATGTCCAGTCTGACATTCCAGTCACGAAAATGCTGAGTCAGTTGCCTTGCTGAAGGCCAGGTATACAAAACAAAACAATGTGTGACGTTCATTACAATACGTCAGCCACTTCCTGCTTGTGCCATCTCTACTGGCACACACCTTGTTCACCACAGGGGTTTTTAGCATCTTGTTTGGGGTGATGATTTAAAAAAACACCTGCATCATAGCAAGCTCAGGATGGGCTATGTAGTCCACAGCCTGTGTCTTTCCTCCACTGCTAACTCAACAACCTGGCTTGACTAGACATAGGGGGAGAGAGATCATTACAATTAACTGGTTGAGGTATTAAAGGTATACTTAGTCACTTTAGTTGAGTATGGATTTTGGTTATATAGTCCTATATTCTTGAAGAGTATGATTTCTCGATGGACAATGTGCACTTTTAATTGTTTGTGATTGTTGTCCTTGTATCAAGAGCTCTGTCTGTGCTAAAAGAGTTACTCGGATACATTCAGGTCCAGAAATGTTGAAATTCCTTTCCAAAGTTGTGCAAAAAGCTGTACAATTTAAACAATACCATACTGGTCATGACCAAATAGTCAATTCATTCATGCATGGAGCTTTTCCATCTTATTTCATTTGACACTAACTATTCAGTTCATAGTGATTTCAAGTATCCACATATTGATGATGAATATTGCATAAGGGTCTTCAAATGTTCAGAGATGAGTAACAGTTATACATTTGTATGTGATAAATAAAATCAATGTGTGTGGTTGTTTGTTTGGGGAGTTCGGCTTCCCTGTCACATGCCTGCTCCTCTGCCTGGCAGCGGCCACGGCCTGCCACCCCTCCCCCTTCAAGTTCTACCTGTTGCTGCACAATGTGGGCTACTGTAGATGTTGAAGCTACTGCAGTCCATGCAGCAAACATGTCTGTTGTTTTTGCACATGTGGCGGCATCCGCCTCTCAATTTTTTTAGCTTGCAACTTCGCCGCGCCCCCATTGGCCATGGTACTTTTGTTTATTCATTTTGACGCCCTCACCTGTCCACAGATGGTTGGCTCAGAGCTACGGCATCTGACACGAGAAGCAGAGAGGGCAAGGGGGAGGGGTGGGGCCTAGTAAGAGAGATGTGATTGGGCCAGCACAGTGTCAATATAGAGAAGCAATGGGCCGCTGTCCCTGCTTTATGGACCGGCTGTTGGCTTTTTATTGAGTTTTTTAATGAAAAATGTAATTAAATTATACTGGCCCCAAGATGGCGTCGGCCCACCAGGAAAATGCCCAGTATGCCAGATTACCAGTCAGCCAAGTTTGACTGACTACACTGCTGCTAGGTTAATGACAGGTTACGTCACACTCGCTGTTTTGTAATATTTCTAATAAGAGAGTACTGCTTCATATTCGTGTTTGGGAAAAAGAGCTCAATGGTCTCTGCACATTTTTTCCTTTATTTATGAAGCTTGCCTGGGTCCAGACCTTTGAATCCGCCCACTCTACCGAGTAGACCGATTCAGGTGTGAATGAAACATGAAACAACGATTAGCCAATCAGCACCACGGGCGGGACTTGCGCTGTTGTCAAGCTACTTCCTTGGTACCAAGGAGGAGTAATAACAACAATGGCGGCCGCAATATACAAGCTAGACACTGCTATCGAGGCTGTAGTACCAATTACTTTTAATTACTTTAAAGGCATTTATTCATCGTAGTTTGTTTTTACTTTGCTCCGCTCCACTCTTAATACCCCTGGTAAAACCAGTATGTTAGCATGGCTATGCATCAGTGTCAACTTAGAATTACGACTTAAGTGGATACGTTGGTCTCTATGGATTGGTTTAGGAAAACTGAATCCCCCTCCCCCACGGAAATCGGTTAGAGTGGAGGCAATGTCAGACTGAAGATGGAAGGGAGTTTAACGAGTTGACCACTCTGTCTGATATAAGGTTAGTATGAAGCAGTACTAGGGCTGCCACTAACGATTATTTTTCGTTAGTGGCAGCCCAGTACTGCTATTATATTGTTATTATCGATTAATCTATTGATCATGTTATTGATTAATCAAGTAATCTAAATGATTAAGTTTCTTCTAAAAACGCATACAATTCATTTAGATGCCTTTGCCTTTGACTGAGAGCAAGAAATAAAGAACATAGAAAAACAAACACATTTTCACTGACATAACTACTACTAAGTTATGTAATACTTATGTAATACTTAATGTAAGATATACGTTATACGTTATATATGACATTCCCTACACAAAGACATATGCGTAACATAATGGCAGAAATTAAATAATTAGATGAGGTACACATCCAAACAAGCCCAATGCGCGCACACCGCCAATCAACGTAGACTGTAGTCCAAACATCTAAGGTGGCAAAAACTCTCCCTTCTAATAATAAAGCGTTGGTAAGAGCCAAGAGCGTCTGACTTGAACACAGCAATTATGTAACGATATTGAAGTAACACATTTATTTTAACCAACTGAACAAATTGCATTTTAGAAATGTAAAAAAAAAAATTATAAAAAAAACATGCGTCGATTACAAGTCATCGATGACGTCGACAAATCTAAGACGACCCAAAGCAGTACTATATTTAAAATAGCTGAGCATGGCGGTTCCAGTGTAGAGACCCTAGACAGGGCTCTCTGAACTGAGTGTAACCACATGAGGCGTGTTGTGCCCCACACTGGGCCCTCACCCCATTGTCCTCCTGCAGAGCGCAGTTGCGGTGCTTCCCCGTGGGCCTCTTGACGTACAGCTTCTCGCAGGATGCCTGGTCCTCGTTCAGCATGCTCTTGCCCGCATTGATCACCCTGCAGCACAGACGAGAAGGGAGTAGGGGGGGAAAGGGAGAGAGAGAGAGAGAGAGAGAGAGAGAGATCCGCTTACTGCACTCTGTGGAACCATTACAACAAGAGGAAGAACGCGAGAACGAGGGTAATTGAGAGAAATAAGAAAGTTGGAGAGAGCTAGACACAGACAGAAAACTAGACCAAAGGGAGAGACAGGCAAGCTATCAGACAGACAGACAGACAGACGGATGGCTCAAGAGAAGGGGTGAAAGCGTAGGCAGGAAGCATTCATGCCCCATAGGGAAACTTACTGAAGGGATTAAGTGGTTTTTATTATGAGCCGCTGCCCGTGGAAGATAATAGTCGTGCAGTAATGCATCGCTCTCGCGCTGCTCTGCCCATGTGATGGCGCAGTGTTCAATGGCGTTCCAGGCGCATACACTGGACATGAAACAAGCACGCTTCCTTTAAACATGCACAAGTGTGGGCCATTATGTTCAGTGTGACTGCATGTTATCATGACATTTTTATTCTATTCTTACCTGAATTCTACTGCACAGATATTTGTGTGGTATGCATTTACGCATTTGTCAATTTTAAACTGTACAGCACTTTGGCCAACTCAAGAAAATAAATGTGGCTCGCAGACAGTTTCACAAAGGAAACAAAGCATATTTTCACATCCGGATTACAAAAAGCTCTTGCACAGTGACTTCATCCTACTCCATGCTACATATCATAGGACTAATGATAACAAGTCAAGAGAAACAGGAAGTTTTAGCCAGTGTGCGAAATACCCAGTAGCAATCGGGGGATCCCCCCGACCCGATTTTGTCACTGTTGCTAAAATAAGAAATCTCTAATAATTTAGAGAAAACGGGTGGAAAATCTAAAGTCTCCACCAACTCAGTTTCTCAGCGTTCTACTCTGCTCCGAATTCAAGTTGTGCTCTTTTTCATGACGTTGAAATAGCGCCTTTCCCGGGGCAATTCGATGTCACGACGAAGGGGACACAGGCGGCGTGGACACGTGGAGCGCCGTCTGGGCAGCGGTTGATGGCGGCCACGTCTGAGAAAGTGTTAAGCTTCTCGGACCCACCCAAATGTTGCTGTTGAGGTTAGGGTAAAAAAAAAAAAACATTGTTTGTGGACTAATTATTTGACTCTGCCTTGCCTAGGATTCGTTGCGTGTTCTGAACAACTTGACAACTTGTTCTTAAATCCACATCATTGCGAACAAAAGCAAGGTAAAAAATAAGCAGTGCATCTGGTATGCTCAATGTTGACGTAGCAACCAAAGTAAATTGTAAGGGTGCGTGTATCTGAACTATTATTACATTGCAAATAAGTAGCTGTTGTTTTTTTAATGAAGAACAGCTGGCTCAAGCCCTGCCGTGACTGCTGGCATAGTCCGTAAGTCACATGATCTATAATTGAGAGTAATGCTGGATGTGAGGGAGTATGGGATTCCTTCACCAGCAGTTTAGCCCTTACTATAATGTGACTGTGTCAGGTTTATTTGAAGAAGCAAAGAAAAACCCTTGTTTTCAGACATTCAGGGACTAAGGAATATACAAAGAAGTATGCTCGCGATATTTAACCACATATGTGGTAAATGTATTCTTTGTGTAAGAAAGAAATAGTTCTAATTAAATTCATTTGAATTGACTAATGAAATTCACTTGAATTTGTATGATATCCAAACTTTATCTGCATTTTTTTGTGACACATAAGAATTAGAGAATTAGTGAAATAGTCAATGAGTCAATGAGTCAAAAATACATTTAGAAAGGAGGATCATTATGTGCAAGCTATTGCTCATATACACAGCATGTTATCTATTTGTTCAAGACTTGGAAATAAATGAATGAGGGTCATGAGTCATTAGGACCCATTAGTGGAGGTGTATCTCCTTCCAATGCTGTCACCAATTCTGAAACTGAATTACTTTAATGGATAGTTCATCAAATTAAATCAGAAAAAACGAACTACAATTCCAAGGTCGCTGTGATAAATAAATTCATAAATAATGCTACATCAAGTAGAGAACAGCAGATGGAAAAATACTTACAGGCCTTACTCATAAACCTCCATAACCTGCATCATGGCGAACATTGAAGCTTTTTCTGTCAAATGTCGTATTTTGGAATCCTGAAATTATGTGAAAAACACTAAACCTCTTCATAGTGACGTTCATCGATCACTACAGCACTACATCATTTTAAGTGTGACAACACTTACTTAATGTCATCACACCCTTTATATTGCGCACTGTGCCTACTGCCTACACAGTGCCGGGCATTCAATAAAAAGTGAGATCCTGGGAAACCTGTTGGCGTGCCGGACCAGCGTCTCATCTTATGTGCTTTAAGGCCCACAAAAGGGCCTTAAAGCACATAAAACTCACAAAAGGAGACTGCTACTTCATAAAAGGCTATGAGGGTAGCTTACCATAAGTGCACTCAAATGTGAAAGCTGACATAATGCCGTGCAGCTGCCTTTCAGCATCGATTAGAGTATTGTCTCTAAAGCATTTCACTACAGCGCTGTGTCAAAATGGCAGACTTTAGAAATCTCAGCCTTATTATGACAAAGAGTGTCAATTCATTGCCAGGCAAAAAATAAAATATGACCAAACTCTTTAACTCTTTATCTGTGTATTTCTCTGGTTTCCCCACCTCCAAAGGCATGCATGTTAGGTTGCTGCTAAAAAGAAAGAGGATTTGATGCTCAGTGGGACTACTCAGGGGAACTAACATTTTCCAACACAACTCGTGTTAGTGAATGCATTCGCATGTCGTTGCATGTATGAAACTTTGGTGGAAATTTGGTGGAATATCCTTCAGAAGATGGGCCCACCTCCCTTGCATGTATGCCGGTTACAAGAATCAAGGCAAAATCGTATCATATGTGCAAACAGGACATTTTCTAACGGATGTGTTGGAACAGAGATTGCTAAAACATGACCACCCACAAGACACCAACGCTGTAAAATGCCACAAGGAAATGCTTGCTACTGGGGTGGCGGAGTGAGGGACAGAGAGAGTATCCATGGCCCAGAGTATGTGGAGCCAGGCCAACAGACTGCTCTCCAGCTGGACAGCTTCCATATACTCTTGTCAGGCCATCGCAGTTCCTACTCAGTACAGCTCAGACGAACTGGACAGATGAGAAGGAGAACTTTTTTGTAAAGTCCAGAAGAGGCATTTAAAAACAATACATCGGAATAATACGTCTCTAGAGCTGCAACAAATGTTGTTTTTCTTTATTATTGTTTATTGATCGATTAATCATTTAGCCTAGCATATGTCAATGGCCCAAAGCCTTGAATTACCTTTCTTTGTCTAACTTTTAGACTTTTACTTAATCTCAGACAAATACTTGCATTTCTCAAGCTATAAACAGTGAATGTCACATGTCCGGTCGATCAACTGATAGTACATGCATCCTCATTCCAATTCACACCATCTCTCACTCAATACCCAACTGAAAAGTTTGCCTTGAAAGAGGTCCTTGAACCTCCTAACACGAGTAAGAGTTGTTCTGCTTGTTGTTGTTTTTGCTTCAGTGGACTTCAAGAATTCAATATGACTGGCTCTGTTTTATTCTAACTCTCCTCTGAGTTACAATAACACCCCCACCCTCTACTCAATGTGGAATTAAGTGAGCTGCACATTCTGAACAAATACAATTGTTTCATTAATTTGGTTGGGCTGTATTGCTTATACACAAGAAAGTATATAGATGCAGGAGTAAAGGACAGTATAGAATATACTTTAAGCTATATTAATAGGAACGTATGGCTAGAGTTAAAACATTAGGGATTGTATTGCTGATACTGGTAGCCTATGTTGTAAGAGTAACAGCTAGTCTGCTTTAAAAAAGAACAAAATGAGGATGAAAGTGACATTTGCACACATTTCCTGTGTTTTAGTGTTTGTAAATATTTTGATATATTGAGAGAATCATCAATACCAGGAAATGTAGGCCTAGAGCTATCGCAGAAATGTTTTTCAGGAAGTATCCATTTCTGGTTTCAGAATTATTCTTTTTAACGCCTGTAGGGATATTTAAAAGTGGTTCGTGTAAACACAATGCAGTCACACAAACTCTGTAGACTCGAGGGGATGTTTGCAGTAAAGGCATTCGCGGCAATAGAAATGGGCCAGATTCGCCATCACTTGGACTACTGCAGTGCCCAAGGAGCTGCTGAGGCTGCGGTCATACTAAACGTTTCATGGTTTCAAGACGAAAAATCGAAACGCAAGGCAATCTCGATTAACATTTTTTTAAACGTACACCCATTAAAACACGTTCCTCTGTGTTGAGTAATGAAAACGCTTCTCTCGTTTCGTGTTATCACTCACTCTGCGTATCCCGTGCGCCAGGGTAGCCTGCTGTCTCTCTTCAACGTCAGCACCGGCCGCGATGCATGCTCGGTAGAATACTGGAGAAGCTCCGGTGTGAGGTCCAAGAAATCCGGCCGACCGTAGGGGAACCGCGGGGGTAGACTCTCCGAACCACAATTCTGACCGTTACCTGAGTGGTGGTGGTGGTGGTGGCCGTGGGGTATCATACCTCCCACCAGAGTAGACATCGCGTTTTTAACTTTGCTAATCATTGCGGCAGGAATTTAAGGTGGACAGTATGAAAAAAAATAAACGAGTCTCAATGTTACGATGGGCAAATAGAAAATGACGATCCAACGTCGAAGACCATTCCAGGAAGCGATTTCTCGAGCCCCATGTGACGCGTGATAGACACTGTTTTCCTCATTCAAAAAAGATCAGCTGCACGCGCACAGGCCGTGGTCGGAACGTAGGCTAGAGCCCAGCTCACCTCAGAAGGCAGGGCTTGAGTCACTTCTGCATATTAGGCTATGCAGTGATACGTCCAAACAAGCCAGGGACCGCCCAAATAAAGAATTAAATGGATTAGCTGAAATATTTCATTTTACATTTTTAAACATGGCGTATGCTGGATACATGGCGTATACATGGAGGATACTGTAAAAGATGTGAAGCAAGTTGAACTGGATCTGCTGCACAACAAACCGCAATGGGTTGTTGGTGCGTTAAGACCCTAACTCAATACAGCAGAGAATGCTGAGCTAACATTAACTGACAAATTGACAAATTGGCAGCAAATTTGTCAACAAATTGCTGACTAAATGCAGTATTTATTTTCCACCAAAATACACACCTTGTTCTTCTAGTAATGAGCTACCCATTGCTGTCTGCATTAGACAATAGTAATACGCAGTAAATGATTGGCCTTTTAAATTGTCTCTTTTTGGTATCCTGACACTAACCAGACTGCTGGGAAAATGAATTGCTATGGACCTTTCAAAGTAAACATTACTTTTCTGAATAATTTCCTATTTAAAATTCATGTTTTATATTTGTGGAGCAATTTTTCTTCTATTTTTCGTATTATTCGAGGCAGGACAACGTTGTTATGTGTTTAAAATGCGTGTTGAAAAAATAACTCGTATAATCATAATTTTTCATCATCAGTGCAAGCTAAGCGTAGACCCAGCTTAGAGAGCAACACTGCCATCTAGCGAGTCAGTTGCTCGGATACCTCAACGTATTTGAGTCACTATGGCCATCATACTCGCCTTATCGTAGTCCGGACTTATTTATTTCAAAATGTTTGTCACAAAATAATTATTTAATTGAACCCAATGTCCATGTGTTCATTTTTATGTTTCGTGTTTCCTACCCTTTTCCCCAGAGAGCAAGCACAAGGCCTAACAATACAAGATCAGTTTGGGGCAAAAGTAAAATCTCCCTTTAAAGGAGAAGAAACATAGGAAGGAACCAGGGTCCTCGGGGTCTTCTGTCCTCCTCTGGGCCTCTCTACACCCCCCAAGCTGGTGGGCGTAGAGAGGTTAATGTGTAGGGTTCGGTCATTGGCTGTGTGCTGGATCTGTCCAGCGCTTTACCCATCACCTATATCGTAAAAAAACCCCAGTAATGTCACCTTCCACTCATGTCTGCTATCATCATCATCACCACCACCATCATCATCATGCTTAGGAATGTATGCACTCACAGTATTGCAAGACAGAATAAACGTGTGTCCACCAAATGGCACATATATACTAACTATCAATGAAATACCCTGATAAAACTGACATACCACTTTAGTTTAGCTTGCGTCTCAAGTGTTGTATTTTTTGTTTAAATCCATCTCTCAAATGCATCTCCATGATTGTTACTTGAAGCTAATGAAATTTTGGAAATTCGTTTTTTTCTTTCTTGTAAGAACACTTTATATTGCAGTTTTGCAAGTGCTATATAAATAAAGTTTGATTGATTGATAGAATTCTGACTATTTGGCTGAAAGAAAGAGATACATGATGGCTTATTGTGTGCTTATTGTATTGAACTCCTCTCTTGAGGCTGCAGCCTCAAGAGAGCTATTTGCCTTGCTGACAAGGTGACTGGCTGCAATCTGCCATCTCTCCAGGACCTGTACACCTCCAGGACTCTGAAGTGTGCAGGTAAGATTGGGGCCGACCTCCTCTCACACTGGACACAAACTCCTTGAAACACTCCCTTCTGGCAGGAGGCTGTGGTCCATCAGGACCAAAACCTCACGGCACAAGAACAGTTTCTCCCTGTCTGCAGCTGGCCTCTTCAACAAGGCCCGGGACCCCCACTGACACGCCCCCCTCCCCAGACTATCAGACTGAATGCGTTACATTGATGCACATCTTTGATCTCTGTACAGGAACCATATTTT
>OMNS01036156.1:7694-21413 GCA_900303225.1 Laemonema laureysi | reverse complement strand
TGATAGCTGATGACAACATGGATCCCCCCCAAAAAAGAAGGGAGATATTCGTTCTTTCATACGAAACAAAGATCGACAACTACTTCCCACTTCCACACACCGATGGTTCCACATCTCTTCACGTAGCCTAATAAGCCTGGCAAACCAGGCCTACATCAAGATGTTTGGTCTGGGCACACACAACCTCACAATTAGGGTTGCCAACCGTCCCGAATTGTCCGGGACATCCCGAATTATGGGTGGTTTCTCCAGTCCCGTATTCCAATCACAGCCTCGTCGGCCAATATAGGCTACTGTAAACGCGTTAAACTCACGCAAACGTTTTAATTTTTATTAAAATTGTATTTAATAAATGAATGCCATTGATCTGTTTTTTTAAATTTGAAATTCGATTTTGCATGTCTGCACTATTAAGTTATATATTGTATGGTAATAAGCGTTGCTTGTTCCATATTCAATGTTAAAGCAAAACTTGTTTGGGTCCATATTAAAAGGTTCATTTGTTCAATGTTGGCCCGCGACTTTGTTCAAGTTTTAAATTTTGGCCCACTGTGTATTTGAGTTTGACACCCCTGTTCTAGAGCCTCAAACGTGTTTATAGCGACACACGACCCCTCCTGGGTCCCTGCTGGGTTGGGACGCCACACACAGCCCAGCCCCCTGGCCCGAGCACACATCTCACAGCTGGGGAACAGACCACAGCCCTCGGCCCGGACCCGCCTCAGGGAAGATGCCCACTAGAGCCTGGCCCTGGGATCAGGACAGACGGAAAGAGAAGGCTCGCCTGTAGTAAGCTGGTTTTCTGGCCCACTACTGCCACCCAGTGGAGCTCCCCCTGATCTGCAACACAACTGAAGTTGAAATGAGAATCATGCCTTCTGACTTGTCAAAACGAAAAGCTAATTAAAGCTGCTACAACCTGCTATGTTCACTCTTTGCTGCTCACTCTTTTTTCTCGATATATATATATATATAAACAGCTTTACCAAAATATAACTTTAGCTATACTATAAGCTAAACTGTTAGCTAATGCTTCTTAATGAAACCTGATCTTAAAAGTATTCATGTACAGAACACAAATGTCATCCAAAATGTTTAAAATATATTTTTATTTTACTTTTGTTGTTATCCACTTGGACAGTGGATATAGTTATATTTTCCAACTTAGCTGCACTCTTTACCACAACCTAAACAAGGAGTGTTTGTAATACATACTTGAAAATTATGAAAAAATAACAGATTCAATAATAAACACATAACAATACCAAAACAACTTGACGTTCGAAACAAAAATACAAACCTTTAAAGTTGGACAAACAACAATACAACAATACAATTATCTGAAATCCCTTATGAAGCAAGGACTGGATATCGGCTTTTCATTTGGTGCCATCTCAACTGTTTGAAAACGACACGTCTATTTGTTCATTATCTACCGCTGAAAATAGTTTTCAACACAAACACTCACCGGTCAATTTTAGCTCTGGCTTACAAACATCCCCAATCACACCGTTTCACTCTCCATCTCTCTGAACAGCATTTCCTTCACTTACTCATCTTGACCAGAAGAAACAAACTGTGGTCTGATGAAAGCAAGGGTTCCATGGCGCTTAACACTTAATCTTAAAAAAAAAAAAATAAATACAATGATTTCTAAAACCTAATGAGCTCGCCGATCTTAAACAAATCTATTACATATTCCAAGGTGCCAATTGTGAAGGACATGTCCAATAGTTTCACGTGCCACTGTGATCCATGATCTGAGGCGAAAGAACAGAGGAGCGAGCAGTGAACCACGTTCGTGGAAAAAGGCGTTCGGGGGGGGGATTCAGTCCGTCTTGGGGTTGAAGTTGACGCCCTCCCACTCGTACATGTCGGGCAGGAAGGAGTCGTAGTTGGTGTTCCAGGTGGTGGCGCGTACGAAGGCGTCCTTGTCCACGGGCTCCGGGTAGCGGAACGCCATACCGTTGGCGTACACGTACTCCACCACCTGTAGGTGGAGGGGCAGGGATGAGGGGCAGACAACCGTCAGGACAGGATAACGCAGTAGTTAAGGACTCCCAGCCAGGAAAAAAGTACTGTTGTTCAATCCCCCCCAGTGTCCACAGCCTCTGAACATTGAGCATCTGAATTCACTGCAAGCCTCTTTGGATAAAGAATCTTCTGAATGACTAGATAGCAAATATTAACAAACATAAGCTCACATTAGTGCACATTAGAAAGAGAAAGAGAGAGAAATAAGGCATACACACACCAAAGAAACACAATACTCTGTACTAGTCCAAAACTAAAGTGAATGCCACTTTTTACCGCCAGCTGGTCCAAGACAATGACAGAACCCAAGATACTGTGGTCCCAGGAGCGCTTACCTTAACAGCCATCTGGAGAGACACCTCCCTGATGTTGGAGAGAGGAGGATAGAGTCTGCCCTCCTGGAGCTCCTTTTCGGACACCTGGTCCGCCAGCGTCTAACAGGAAGGTCAAACACAGCGTTGAGTCACTCAACCTCCTGTTAAAACCCTTCACGACGTCATCCCATAGAAACTGACTTAGCGACTTACCGAAACCGCAGCTACGTTATCGTCGTATAATAATAACAATTGATATGTTGTATACTACATTTAAAAACATTCCATTGAATAAAGTGGCTCACACACACAACAAAGCGATGACTTAAAACGCTACTACGTTTAGATGTAAAGTACTCCAAGTACTATAAATAAATCACAAGCAATGGATCAATGGAGCCTCCGCGGCCGAACGATAAGGCCTTGGACCGCAGGTCAAATGTGAGGTGAACACGTTGGTTGTTGTGGTAGAGCGGCGGTACCTTGGCGGCCTCCAGGAACACCGTGTCACTGATGTGTCTCACGCCACTCAGGATGACCGCCAGGGCAACCCCTGAAACAAAGGGTTAGGGTTAAAGGTTAAAGGTTAAAGCCAAAAGATAAGCTAGACATCACCCGTTTGTATCAATACATGTCGTCAGTGTCATATTGTTTGTCTGTATTTACTTGGACCCATCTCAACCTCAGAAATCGACATTTATTCTAATGACTTCATTACTCCATCAGCATAACTTAAATTGATTAGATTCAGGGTTTTTTTCTTACTTTCTGCAAACACAATAGTGTTTTTATAGTGTTTTTCCATCAACCACTTTAACTTTAATGCACTTCAACAGTATTCTTATTGTTGTATGTACAACCCCCCTCCCCCACCTGGGAAGATGTAGGCGTTGTTCCCCTGTCCCGGGATGTACACACGGCCGTCGAGGGTCACGGCGTCGAAGGGGCTGCCGCTGGCGAACAGACATCTTCCCTACAGAGAGACGCAGATGTAATAATAATAATAGTTATTATTACCATTGTTTCATCCAGCACTGCAACACTTGAGGGAGGGAGAGGCGAGTCATACATTGGTGAAGGCGTACGCGTCCTCCGCCGTGCACTCTGCCTTGGTGGTGGGGTTACTCAGGGCGAAGATGATCGGCCGGTCATTCAGGGTGGCCATGGCTTTGATGACATCATGGGTGAACAGCCGCCCTGCCCCCGACACACCTGGAGGAGGAGGAGGAGGAAGAGGAGCAGGAGGAGGAGGAGGAAGACAACAGGAGGCTTTTTGTTTACATGGCTACATCTTCTGCTGTCACCAAGACTGAATGAGTTTAAGTTTAAGTTATAAGGGCCACAGAGAGGGAGGGAATGGGGTACCTATGATGGCGGTGGGTTGGATGGTGTTCACAGCATCCAAGAAGCTGTGAACCGTCCCTGGGCTGTCATGAACAAACACTTCCTGGTTGGCATCAGTCTCCTGAGGTCGACCCTGGACACAAACACACACACACACACACACACACACACACACGGAGCAGAGGTTCAATGCAAACTCAGACAGACCCATTAGTTTAGCTTAATGTTGCTGATCCACCATGTGTGACACAATGTAAGCTGATAGCAACAGAAACGTAGACAAAAGACAAACAGAGGCCTTCTGCCGGCCATAGCCCAGTATGTCTTGAGAAGTAGCCATGCACACAATGACACAAGCTTATTTCCTTTAAATATCCTCCAGTCAATTTAATTAAATGCAATTAAGCACGCACATACGTACACTCATACATGTGTAAATCAATAATGCGTGCACGCACACGTATGCATACGCATGCACAGACACAGACTCACCCACACACACTCACCTTCACTAGTAATCCATGTTTGTCGTACATCCAGATCTTTTTCCTGGCTTCAGCCTGAGTCAACCCTTTCTCCATCATCGCCATGACGATGAGGTTAGCAATGCCCAGGGCAGCCTGCGGAGACAAGCAGTGGAAGACGCTGACTGAACAGGTAAATGTTGAACATTTAGCACATGAACATGCTTGGAAAAGGAACCAGCGATCTTGTTTTCATACGGTGTTTTCCTGTTACAGGTTGATTGGGAAAATCCACACATTCATGCCCATCTTCTAATCCACTTTTTCATTCAGTATTAATCTGTCACCATTTTATAAAGCATTCATTTTACTGTTCATTTAACGTGTTGCTTGCTACTATGGTATATTGCAATCCCAGCCATCCCTGGAAGGAGGGATCCCCAAATTCCTTCTCAAGGATTCTTCCTGGTTGCCACTGGGTTTTGGGGAGTTTTTCCCCTCACACTTTTGATTGGCTTTGGGTTTTCTTAAGCCTGAAAGGGAGCCATTAAATCTGGGCACGGGAAGCACTCCGAGGGGCACACTGCACACATTGTTATCGTTACAAAGCCAGAGTGTGTGTGTGTGTGTGTGTGTGTGTGTGTATACTCTAGAGGATCCACACTCTCCAGCCGTGGGACATGTCTTGTGACCAGGGAGCCCGGTCACCCTGACACACAGATCATTGTTTGAACAACTAACTACACAATGCAACGCACACAATACGCTCTCAGGGCAGCGGCGCCACCTGACTCAGTTGTACAAGTACAAGTACACAAATGTCGCCCACCTCTCCAGCTCCCAGAAACAGCACCCTGTGCTCTGTGATGGGCTTGCCGATGGCTCGTTGAGCTGCCAGCAGACCAGACAGGGCTACTGCTGCAGTGCCTGTGAGAGTAGAGCAAAGCGTTGAGCCATACGCACACTAGGATGAAACGGTCTCTGTTAATACCAGGAAACAGACGGAGGACATCCCTCCCGAGAGCAATCCTGATTGAAAGTTATGGTCCTGGCTCAGGGAAAGTTGACACTGCATCAACACTGCATCCCCCCCCCCTCGCAACAGTTCTCCTTTTGTGTTGTGTGGATTTTCCTTGCAGGCCGTCCCATTGGCCTCCAGGTGTCGCTCCTGAGCCCCGAGAGAAGAGCAGCGTGCAACAGAATAGATGGCTCACCCTGGATGTCGTCGTTGAAGGTGCAGTACTTCTCCTTGTACTTCCTCATCAAGCGGAAGGCGTTGTGGTTCCCAAAGTCTTCAAACTGGATCAGTGTGTCCTGGCCGTATTTATCCACCACGGCCTCCATGAACTCGTCAATCAGGTCCTCGTAGGCCTGGGAGCGGTCCCTCTTCTGGTACAGGCCCATGTAGAAGGGGTCTCGCAGGAGAGTCTGAAAGACCAATGATTCGATGCAATTTGACACTGGCTGCTTATTCGGACTGCGCTATGTCGACACAATGTTGTTTGCGATTATATTTGATAGACAGCGATGTTAGATTTAGTCAGCTATTCCTGACTCAAATGCGTTGTGAGAATATGTTTCACTGCGCCTGCCTCTGTATCAGGGTAGAGATGGCCTGACCAATCAGGCCATGTCTTCCCTGATTGGTTCGGGAAATCCATTTTGCCTGTCAATCACAGGCGCATGTAAAGCAACACTTCTCAATGGCGAAAACAACAGGAGAGAACAGAGAGGGAGGGGACAATTTGTGGGTCAAAATGTGTATCTTTTCTGCTCTCTTTCTTTACCACTATCAAATCTCACCTACACACAAAAATTATCTACATTCTTTTCATGTGTAGTGTAGAGCTAGTGTTAGGGAGAGCAATAGTGTATGAATATCATGTCGTTTCCACTGCGACATCAATCTAACTTTACAGTCCGTCTCGCGTGTGGCATCTCACCTCGTTGTCTGTGCCCACGTCGATCACCACGGGCAGACACCTCTCTGGTCTGATGCCAGCGCAGGCCGTGTACAGACACAGCTTGCCCACAGGGATCCCCATGCCAAACACACCCAGGTCCCCCAGTCCTAGGATACGCTCTCCATCCGTTACGACTACTGCCTACACACACGCACACACACATGCACACACGCACACACACACGCACGCGCACACACACACACACACACACACACACACACAGGGGAGGGTGGGGATGAAAACACACCAATTACCACAATGGCAGAAAACAATCAACACAAATCAATATGTTCATCAGCTAATGTACTCACAGCAACGTTGGTTTCGGGCCAGTTGTCCAGGATGGAGCGGACGTGTCCCCGGTCCAGAATGGAGATGAACAAGCCTCTGTTGGAAGTGACAGCAGGTATGGTAGCGGTTATGTATTTTGTATTTATTGAACTAGGTTTGATTTGTGATTTGTGATTAAATCAGGGTATAGAAATCATAACATTAACGTTATCACGTTACTCCAGTGTATGCCTATGATTCAAGCTATTTCATCTGGCTGTAAACGCATCTCCAGATACCCTGTTGTCCGTCTCCATGGAAACATGCTTGATTGTTTGCCAATCCCAATGGGACTCTTACTTGGGTCTCCTGAAGATGTGTCCGTACTGCGTGCAGGCCAGGCCCACGGTGGGCGTGTACACTATGGGCATCAGCTCTTCTATGTCCTCCATCAGCACTCTGTAGAACAACCTCTCGTTCCTCTCCTGGATGCCCATCAGGTAGATGTACCTACCGGAGGGAGGTGGACAGCAGCCAAGAGACATTAAGGAGTGCGGGTGTGAACAAAGAAAGTAGAAAGAAGCAGAGATGGGAAGAAGAAGTCGGAGGAAAGGACTACTGTCTTACTTCTGAAGAGGGTCCGACATTTTCTTCAGGTTATTCTGGAAGCGCAAGGCCTGAATGTCCTGGGTCTCCACTTTGGGAGGCAGGAGACCCTGAATGCCCAAAATCTGACGCTCCTGGAGGGAGAAAGCCATGCCCTGGAGGAGAGACACACAGACGGAGAGGGGCTTAGGGAACGAGAAGCATCCGTCTTTGCGTGGGTGGCAGGAAGCCATCAAAGGCCTAACTTATGGTGGTACGCAATGTCTCGTGACCATCGACGACAGAAAATAACTTGATTAGAATTTGATTGTTGATATAACTGCACAGAGCCTTCCATCATCATTTATCAAGTGAACGTTTGCTCACTTGCTGTGCCAGGGACTCCAGTTGTCCTAGATTGTGAATAAGATCTTGCGGATCTGCTTGATTTAAATGTAATACTAATATTTCACTTCACTTGAATATAAATAAATGAATAATATAAACAATAATAATAATAATAAACAAGACCAGAATGCCTCCCAGCGACTCCTTTCCCAGGATACTGTTTCACGCACCAGAACACCATACTGAATACTAGACTATTTAGATGACTAGAAATGTACATTTAAGAGAGGGCCGTTGTTGCTGCGGGTTGGGTGAGCGCGTGGCATATTTCCATTGTTCATTAGCGTATCTCAGTGTAATAGGCCAAGCCGAACCCCTCGCCACTGATGAATCTATTAACTCTGGTCTCCAGGGAAATGCTTTATTAAAAGGTGCAGTGTGTACGATTTGGCCGACTGTCAAATTAGTCCTCCACAAAATATGGAGCAGCATATTACCAAAGCAAAAAAGCAACAACTTATATTTTGGTATTACTATTAGCATGAGGGTGGATAGGAAAATAACTCCTGCCTTCCGAAACCTCACACAAATTGCTGAAAAATATGGTAAAATAACCTTGTCTTACAACAAAATATCACACACTTTTTACTTCGTACATTCAAATAAATCATGGGTTGTAAACCAAAATATATACAGTACAGTACACATGTAAACACATGTTTCCTCTACACACCTGTCACCATCAAACATAGGCTCAGACATACATTAAGAGCAACTCTGAAGGAGAGGCCCGGGGGAAAGCTATTCAACACCAAGAAAAAGGGCTGTGAGGGAAATATATCAGGCCAATAAAACTAGGAGTGTAAACACACACGCATGGCAAGGAGAGAGCAAGGAGGAGGACCGGGACATACAATACAAGCCATATTTAAAGTTCATGCATGTTGTGCGTGTGCGTGTGCGTGTTGTATGGTCCATGCATGAGTGAAACGCGAGCCAGGAACAGGCAACACATGGAAGTTTCAACAGTCCCGTTTTAACACACGTGAATATAAGTGTGTGTGTGTGTGTGTGTGTGTGTGTGTGTATTCTGCATGGGTAAATGCATAGAGGGAGAGGGGTTCAGGCTCTGCCTTTGCTGAGTCATGCTGATGCTACATTCCACTTCATTTCAGCGCGAACTCCAACAAAGCCGTTCTGTTTGTGTGGTAGGAAGACATTAGAATGTGAAAAAGCATTTTAAGAATATTTTAACTTACAAGATTGACTTTAAGTTCAATATGGTAGCACCTCAAGTACGGACATTGACCCTTCCTCAATGAGCCCTAACAAATAGCAGCTAATGCTAATATATGAGTAAATATAGTAAATATAATACCTTAATCGACTAGCCTACAGAACAAATGTAATGTTCCAGGCCAACAACATGTTTTGCTGTAGGCCTACATCCAGTTTCCCTGAACACTGGGGCAGACCTGTAGCCCATAGGACCCTGACGTTCTGTTGGATGTCATGTTGACGTCAGTCTCATGGCCCTTGTGACTTAAGATGGTCATTCAGAGGCTGGGGCATTTGAGTAACCCAATTCTATGCACTTACAGAAATATATTTTTCAATGACTCATGATGACGCACTTTGCTCTGCACTTCTCTGCCGACTAGACAGATTTACTCAATGGACACAGATGTCTATTGAGAACATAGTCCCAGCAAAAATTTATTTTGTATTATGGAATTAGTTTGAGCCCTTTAGCATTCCTAGAATGAAGATAACTAGAGGTTCAAGAAATTGATTGGATTCTGCTGAAAATCAATCAGTGATTGAGAACAACAGCAGTGAGTAAAGGTAGTAAAGGATAGACTCCGCCTCCTGAAGCTGGCGGTTTGACATAAAAGGGCGTGGCTAGGGACACTCTAGTCATGCTATCAGCTGACAGCTAATGTGGGTCCAATCAAACACACGTACACTGATAGGCGGTCAATTTCAAGATCTTCCGTCTCACACTCACACTCTCTATTAAAAGTGTGCTGAGCTGGATTTGACCCAAGCCCCACCCAAGCCTCCACCTGCTTTGGTTCTGCTCTGTATTGTACGTAATCTACACAATGGGTTGTGATATCTGATGTACCCCAACAGGGGGGATTGTACAGCGCTCCCTGTTGTTAACCGTTGGTCTGCTGTATCTGACATCTGCATGTCATGATTTAAATCCTACAGCAGGGATTACCCTAAAAGAGTGGAGTAGAGTAGGACGACCCGGGGATTGAACCGGCAAACATCCGGTCGCCAGACACACAACGCCCTACCTCCTGAGCTACTGCCGGCTAATCCAGTTACATCAGTTACATCAGAAAACGGCCAGGCCTGTCAATAAAGGAGCCCTCCCTCGAAAGGCGTCAAAATCCTGCTCAACAAACCTCGACCTCCAGCCGTCAGCTGTGCTGCTATTATTACCCTGAGATCGGTCACAATGTCACCTCTTGAGGGACAGAATGCCGGCGGGGGAGACACGATATGGGCAGAGAACTGACAGGCCTGATGCAGAGGACCTGATTGAGGACTTTAAAAAGTCAACCCCTCAGCGACTTGCCAGTTACTCTTAAAGGGCATTCTAATTATACCACGTCAACCACGTCTAACCCTGCTGTCATTAAAAAACCCTGATTTCATGTTTACTTCATGTCACGTCTACTGAACTGTGCACTTCAGGAAGCAACCTGGAAGTGTATTTTGTGACCACTCCCCTATCTTCCGAGTGACCACTCGTGCGGCGGCATGTGGCTTAAGGGGGCGGAGGGCAAGTCATGTGACACAGTTGTGGGACAGTTGGACAGCGAGCTTGACTGCACACAGGTCGGCCTACAGCTCCACAGAATAGAGCAGGAAGCTGGTGCATGTTCTAGTTCAGCCCAACATTACTGCAGTGACAACTGGTTAATTAACTTGTTTCATAATAACTGTGTGTGCGTGTGCGTGTGCGTGTGTGTGTGTGCATGTCATGTCCCAGTGTAGCCCAACAGGCTTTGGTCCCACCTATTCTAGTCCTTTTGCAAACACGGGTTAACAAGTGTTAAATAAACCAAACACGCTACGCCCTGAACAAATCAAACACGTGACAGCAACTTGCTTACCTTGTTGGTGCGCGGGTTCAGCATGAGGGGCTTGCCCTTGTCTTTGGTGTGAACCCACCGGCACGCGGAGACACACGGCCGGATGGGCAGCGTTGTCCTCAACCTGGACAGCATGGTGGACAGTCACCTGCTCTACACACACACACACACACACACACACACACACACAGACTCTGAGAGAGAGGGAGAGCGAGAGACACACACACACACACACACACACAAACAAATATTACACTATAGTAGAATAACCGGCCCAACCCCTATCGGCTCCTTTCTGATCTGTATCTGAAATCATTCGTCTCATCTCCTTTTGAGTTGACACGGATACACGAAGAAGCACTTATTCTTAGCTCTTCAATACCGCCATGGGATGTGTTTCACCAGTATATGACTACACCCTAACACATTAATAGACCAACTCATTGTAACCACATTCAGAATACAATAAAGTGTGCAAACATGGCCACACTGAAAGCATGAACAACGAGTCGTGTGCATCACAGGCGGCTTGGGAATGACGACAGCAATTGAGAATCTCTAATCTAGGGTCATTTCGTTTCTAATCTGGACCAGGATAGACGGTCCTAATCCTGTCCTATAAAGGACCAAACAAAGTCCGGTAGAACGATGCAGGCAGAGGGAGGCTGACAGATGTTTGTTTCTTGCGGTTGAGGAAACATGCATAGTGACTGTAGGCGATGTCGTTGGCCAGGCGGTGTACAGGAGACTCTATGTTTATGGAGCGAGTGAGTGTGTGGCTTCCTCTGATTAAGTTAAAAGTCAAACACACGGCCGACAGGAAGTGGGAGAAGTGAGGTTGTCAAGCGGTTTGTTATTGTTCGGCAACAACATCAAACGATGCGTTTCTATGGTAGCAAAATCGGTCATCATAAAAACCCCATAATACTACTCACACAAACACATCCTGCAGACTTGTTTTTCTGCACCACTTCCCTTGATTTTGAAAGCTGGTGGCGGGTTATAATACACTGCGTACATATGGTGGTGGTGGTGGTGCGCAGCATATATTTATACACACACAACATGATAATACTGGGCCTACTCATTAACGGTCCTTATTGCTGCATGGATGGCCCACTAAAGGCTCCCTGATTGGAGCTCGCATGTCAGGTTACATGCGTGTGAACTCTCTGAGCAGAGGGCTTCTGGCTTGGCGTGTTGTGGTAGAAGCAAAAATAGGCCAATCACAGCACTCCGATTTGGCCGTAGTTGTGTGGGACCATTCATCAGTACTGTTGTGTTGGTCAGTACGCAACGGGGGCCCTGGTGGTTTCCCTCTCCAACTGAAAAGGGCTAGCAGTATTTCTAGCGGCGTTTCAGTATCTTCAGATTCATTCGCACATCGCATTGCATCTGCGCTGAAGCTGCGTCCCATAGACACAGAGATCATCGGCAAAAGCTGCAGCCGTTTTTCACTCTATATCCCTGATGCGGATACATAAGAGATTAGGTTGAAACGCGGTGAAGTTCCCCTTTAAGTGAGATCCACGAGGCTGGTGGTGACTTCTGAGAGGAAAGGGAACTGTAGCTGAAAGCGACTTGTGCAGGGAACTAAAACGTCAACCACTGCATTTCTGCCAGTTGTAAGCCAACTCAGAAAAGGAACCAAGGCTTTATTTATAAGCAAACTTTTTCTTTCCTAACTTCAGAAATGCATTTGAATTTCAAACTAAGGCAACGAAAGACAAACTAAAATAAATAGATATATTATCTCTCTGTATAATATATATCATAGATACTATAGATAACACTGCTTTCTGTGGCAGTAACATCCATAACCAGACTAGACTAACCACACTGTGGATACAGAGTTGGGCAACAGAGTCACTAGACTAGTTAAAACAACAACAGACGATGCACCTGGACAGTCAACATTCCTATTTAAGCCCTAAATCATTAATCAATAGTGCTTTTAATCCTTCGCCCGTTTAATTTAACTGACAACACCTATACAAGCATGATAATGACTTTATTGCCTCAATAAGTCATATTTCTCAGAGCTAATCATGATGATTGTCAGTGAAGTATCCAATCTATATGGCTGAGTAGCTTCTCAACATCTGTACCTGTAGGCCTATACCTTCTGACAATGCACGATGCTTTAGGAGACAATTGCACTTATAAACCATGATATAACACATATTGATTAGCAGGCAGCATGTTGGGGTCTTCATGTTACTGTATTGTTGACATCATTGTTGATATTTGCCTGGCTAAAGACACAAGCAGACAAATGAAGGCGTACACGGATGAAACACATGAGACAAAGTTCAAGTCACTCTAAAGCCACGCCGTCACACTGAGAGAAGTGTGACTCACTTCAGACTGAAAGTTTCAGTTGCTTGAGCAATAAAGGTTGGTGGCTGCAAAACTCCCAAGGCCCACAAATCTATGCATGTGTGTATGTATGGTTTAAGTGTCTTAAACCATACATATACACTGTACTATTCTATGTTGAACCCAACAGTTCTAACAATTACTAACATTTAAACCATTATTGAAACCATAGAACGCTCCGAATAATCGCATTGGTCTATCATTTGAGGGAATCATATTTATATGGAGAAACCAATGGCAGACTAAGGTCATGCCAAACGGATAGGTTTCACTCAGGAAATGTGCAAACAGAAGGCCACTCCTCTTTCATTAACATCCTCTCTAGAGCTTACAGAACATGAGTATCACATGATTCATGTTTTATAGCTGATGAGTATAGGGTCATAGTACACGTCAGCGTAAAGCTACAGGTTCGTATATAGCTATAGGACAAAGAAGTCGTAAAGACGAAGGAGGCAATCAAATACATAATAATATACTGTATTTCAATCAATATACAGAATGGTTAGATAGGGACAACCATATAGGTGACACCGTTTTGTCTGTAACCTTCACCAACAGCTAACAAAAACAGGCATCCAGGCAGTCTTTTGAATTGTCAATCAAAAGCACAAGTAAACTGTGAGCTACACAAACACATGCACATTGATTTCTATTGCTCCTGAATTCTCTCTACCTGACCTCTGTTAAATGACTTGAAGTAAGGCTTCGATGTTTAGATGATCTCTATGAACAATGCGGTGACGCATGAATGTAGTGAAATCTATCGAGGTAGGGAGTTAAGTGAAGGTCGGACCGGAGTTGTGTCTGCAAGCATAACTGTTAATAACAAAACGACAAGCCAAATTTAACTGAGCCGCTAGCAGCGACCACCCAGCAGAGAGCGACTAACGTTAGCTTACAGCTA
>OMNS01035978.1:0-13784 GCA_900303225.1 Laemonema laureysi | reverse complement strand
GTGTGTGTGTGTGTGTGTGTGTGTGTGTGTGTGTGTGTGTGTGTGTGTATGTGTATGTATGCGCGTGCAGCTAACAAGTGAGTTCAATGTAATTACATGAGGTCTTAGTTTCTGGAAGATATGTTTGTTTCTGCTTGACTTTCCTCTTTTTTCCCCATGGTGCCTAGCGGTGGGGGAGTTCTTTCAGCAGAGTTGTGTACCAGGCGCCAACCAGCCAGGGTTTCCTGGTAACCTGTGTGGTCTGTGCGTGGGAGACACAGCAGGGCAGAACAAATGTGAAAAGGGAAAGGACCTGTACGATGGATACAATGGAGCCTTCAGGTACCGTAAGAACTACAACACCCACCATCCTCTGAGTGGATCTGAATTTGATGTATGATCTCAGATGTAATTTTGGAAGACCCTGGAGATATCAGCTTGAACTGGTATTCTAGTAAATACAAAAGGCTGATAGTTGATTGAAAATTTCTAATCCTGTAAGTAACTAAATAAAATGAATGGTGCTTAATCTTTAACCTCTATCTGCCTGCAATGTCTAGGTGTCTGGCCAAAGGGGATGGAGATGTAGCTTTCATTAAACACTCAACTGTTTTCCAAAATACAGACGGTACAACACACTTTACCAATATTTTATACACACCGTTTGTGTGTATTACTAGGATGTTGTTAATATTTGTGTGTAACATAACAATCACTATCGCTTTGCAAGGCATTATCCTAATTCAATGTTGCTTTCAAACAAAAACAAAATGCTTGACATATTGTATTTAAGTGACATGTATCCAAATGTCCCAAAGCTACATTTGATTATCTTTCTTTGTTTCTTGCAGGTAACTCAGGGGAATCCTGGGCAAGGGATCTCCTGTCCAAGGACTTTGAGCTGCTGTGCTCTCAAAATAGCAAAGCTGATGTCACGCAGTACCAGCTCTGTCACCTGGCCAGGATCCCCTCCCATGCCGTCATGGTACGGCCCAGCACCAACATCCACGCTATCTACGGACTCCTGGACTATGCACAGGTAGGGGCGGGGGTCTAGGATTGTCAAAGTTGGGTTCAAGTACAAGTTTGACTATAAGTTGTTAGATGGGGAAATCTTTACAACAGTTTTCTTTGAGTTGCTCTGCTTTACAGACATTTGGTCTCTCCCTTTTCCTGTCTCTGTCTCGGCAGAAATATTTCAGCAGTGATGAGGGCACCAGTTTCAAAATGTTTGACTCCTCAGACTATGAGGGCTCAGATCTGATCTTTAAAGATTCTACACGCCGCCTAGTGGCCGTGGCTGATAAAAAGACCTACAGCGATTGGCTGGGACACGCCTACATGGATTCACTTGCGAACATGGAGTGTAACTCATCTGCTGCAGGTAATATACTCAACACTTTATACACTTTACAGGCCATGGTGAAAACAGGGGTTATAACTTGCTCTAATATGATAGTTCTAATTTCATAGTTGTCTCTTTCGCTTTCTCTCGCTCTCACTCACTCAGTGACATCAACTATTTGGATGCTGCTGGTGACAATGCTCAGCGCAATGGTGACCAACTTGTGGATTTAGAGCAGAGGCATATGACACGCATTTTACATAAATGCGCTACAGATGCACCAAAATGTTGGTGTATTAGTAGTAACTCCAACCAATCAGACCAGTGACTGTGATATCTACTTCATGTTCTTTAAGCTGCTTCCTGTTTGACATTGATTGAGATTTATTTTTATATGAAGTTCAGATGCCATATCAGTGTATATGTACTGACTCATGCTGTCAGAAACAAATACTCTTTTTCTCTTTCGAGATTATTTTTCTATATGAAATTATTAAAATGTAACTAATATTTAGTTGCCAGGCCAGTGTGTCTGCAGAAGTATAGCTACATATGACAACCTGCCTCACTTTTTATTTTCTTATTACAACAAAAATAAAGTTCTGTGCATCATTCATTTGCATTCTCATTTGTTTCACTGAATACAAGTAGAAAAGCAATGTTACCAGAATCACTACGTTCTCATAGAGATCATTAAAATACTGTCAGTTACACATTCCTCCTAGTGCAGGCCTTTGACCTTTGCTATGAAAAGAGTCAGGTTCTGATGCCAGTAAAAATGTAGCCTCAACGCAGTGGCCTGTGAGTTGTGCTCTACTCAGTGAGTCATGCATGTAATCCCCGAGCAAAGAGCCCAGACACAGCACGCAAGCATTGCATTTCACAAGGTATACACAAGGTTACTCACTGCCATTGCTCAATGAGACGGGAACAAGATTAAAGAGTGCACTGTAGTATGGTGATTGCTTCAACAGCATATGACACTTTATTTCACGTTCAAGTGAATCACTTGTCAATTACAAGACAAGGCACATGTGTATGTACACCACAGTATGTAGGACACACACTGAAGAGTTTGCAATAAGTTAGATAACATAGTTCATTTTCATTCATTCTGGCTGCTAAGAAGACCAACGGTTGGGAGCTTTTACAGTCAGGTAATTTCCAGACTCCTAAAGCAAAAGATCACAAACTTTGTTCCTACTGATAGGAGGAGAGAGTAAATAACTATAGACCAGGCCTATTCAGCCTGACGTTCAATGCTGCTATTCGTATTGCAGGCTCTTTTTCAATGTAACAATGGGATGACAGTTTTGTTTACTGTGGGGAACGATGTAGGCCTATGGACATCCAGTATTCTATTCTATAAAAGGAGTCTACTGGCCATGACACGTGTTTGCTATTCACCATCAGTTACACCCTTTATGTTACACAGTCCATTAGGGTAATGGCCTAGCAATAGCCAACCCGATGAGGCTGTGCAAGGAAACCGTGCACGATTGTCTTGTCAGTCTACAAAGTGAATGCACAACGTGGATGTATTCATTTCTTTATCTGTCTGGAAGCGTCTCTCCATCCTTCCTTGAGCTCTTTGAAAAATGTTTCTCGCAATCTCCTGAACCGAGAGCCGACCTTGTCCGTGTCTCCGTGATTCCTCCGGGCTTCCTCCCGTACCTGGCGCACCGTGCTGGAGTCGAGGAACCGTTCTGAAGCGTCCCTGCTCGCAATCTGAGCCTTGGTCAAGGCGTAAGCAGTGATCTGAGCAGCCCTGCGTATAATACGAGATTCGGCCAACTTCTCAATTACACGCGGGTTATTGAGGAGAGAAAATAATATGCGGATGATTCCCATTTTTAATTAAAATTTGACAATCAGGTTAGCAGAGCCAGTTAGCCTCACAGCCAATTCCCGGATTGGAATTTGTAGACCTGAAATCGAACACAAATGTGTTGCGTGTTGTCAATGTAGGCAATTATGTCTAACATTTAATCGACGTTATTATTATATTATATAAGTTATTATGATTGGTAAAAAAGTAAGGTAAAAATGACCTACGTTTGACACCAGTGACCGCTAGGTTTTGCGAAGTTTCATGGGGAACCCAAGCGATGGAACTGTTTCGGCACGGCGGTATTTGTTCGTTGTATCAACTGTCCTTTTCTACCTGACGTAGTTCCGTTTTCTCTTCAAACCCTACAGACCTTCTTTGACTTGGTCTTAGTCGACTACTGGCTCCAGTCTCTGTAGAGGCAAGAAACACCTATATTCTCCGTATATTTAGTTAACAATTACTTTCAGCCATGCGTGTGTGCATTCTTCTTGTTGTGACGCTGATCTCCGTTCTCCCGGCGTCAGTCAGCGGAGCCGACAAGAAAAAGCTGCAGATCGGTATCAAGAAAAGAGTCGACAACTGCCCAATCAAGTCACGCAAAGGCGACGTGTTAAACATGCACTACACCGGAAAGCTGGAAGACGGAACTGAATTTGACAGCAGCATCCCCCGAGACAGACCGTTTACCTTTACCCTGGGAACTGGTCAAGTGATCAAGGGATGGGACCAAGGCCTCTTGGGGATGTGCAAAGGAGAGAAAAGGAAGCTGGTGATTCCCTCCGAGTTGGGCTACGGAGACAGAGGAGCTCCACCTAAGATCCCAGGAGGCGCAACGCTCATCTTTGAAGTGGAGCTGCTCAGCATCGAGAGGAGATCAGACCTTTGATGGAGAAATGAGTTGTGGATGCTGCCTTCAAATTGTAATTAAGATACGAAAATATGTTGTACTTTATTAATCCCATACGGGAAATTAAGAATCCATTGATTGATTCATATTAGTAAAAAAATATAACATAAACTACTGAATCTAAGAACAACATGCATTCAGGCAGATGTCAGGTGTGCTGTAATTATGCTGGATTGCAGCTTTTCATCTATCAATTACAATACACTTGACTATAATAGCTAACTTGCTTGCTTAGTTGGGATGGGATTGTAGGCCTAATAGGCTACTGTGAAAATTCAGATGCCAACATCTTGGTATTCGACTTGTACATTATACCAATATAACTTCTTTGGATTGTTTCTCTGACAAAAGAGATGACTGACTACAAGGGGTGTACACTTTTCTTTATTCAAGCCCTACAGAACTGGTCAAAAGTATGGTAGTCCTACTACTGAGATCTGTGTAGTTAAAAGAAGATGGTCAGTTTTGTGGTCTTTTGACATTTTCTAACTCTTAACTTAATTTTTGTTTCAGATTCCAGGTGGTACAACGGCATCCAAATGAAAATGTGCCCATGTCCATGTGAAAGCCAAACCTGGGAATACAGTTTGGTGCCGTCTACAGACCCACTGTATAGTCTATCACTATCGCTTTTCGGTTAATTGAAACATGATTTCCCCCCCAAACAATTTGGTCAACTGTGTGTTAATAATATAAGCAAAGGCATATGTCCTTATTGTATTGATAGATATTGACATTATACACAATCTGCCCAAAACCAGTACTTAGGTTTTTGTTATTAATTAAGCTGTGCTGGATTAAAATAACATCACATTGGTTTTCATTCTCATTTATACAAGAATTATTTCTAAACAATTTTGCTAAATCGTTTTTTAGATGGTTGCCTTTGTATCTGAAAGGTTAATCAGATGGTATAGATAAAGTTAGTTTTTTGTTAACAAAGTTTTTGAATTGTGGTAATAAAATTGCTGTATGTGAAGATGTGTTTGTTTATTTATTGCTATTATCCTATTGTGTAAAAAAAATCACTGGATTGTATTTGTATCCTTCCCAATAGCCATGTTTTAAGTTGGAATAATTACATTCTCAAAACAAGTTACTGAGTAGTCTCCAGGGTCGGTTACAATGAAACCTATGTACTAAATCGTTGGATATTATGCTATTACCTGGCTGGTTATTACACGGTGCATAGGTTGCCTACGTGCAGCAAAATATCAGAATTAAACAATAATCGTAAAAATAATATGAATATCGGGAAATATGAGGGGGAAGTCATCGTCAGCCATTCCCGAAGCTTCTGAATAGAAGGGGTTGCATTTAGGGGTTGCACACTGGCAAACCGGACGTTGTGCATCTGCAGTAATTTCTCTGCAAGCGTTAGCCCGACAAGCTAACTATTCGAGATTTCATAGAAATATTTTATTTTTGCACAATGTCTGTTAAGCTAAATGCTCTGCACAGTGATTCCTACGTTGACATCAGCCAATACAGAGACCAGCATTTTAAGGTAAGTTAAACCATGGCAACTCAAACTATGTCTACAAACGTGCGTTGCGAGTGGGTGGGTAAACAACAGTGGTCGGAGTTTAACCAACCGAGGTTAAAAAGCCCCCGTTAATGTTCCCTTCCGAAAGATATATAAACTTTATATACTGAACGAAACTCGTTTTGGGTCAACTTGGTTGTTCATGTTTTTCCCCCCCAGGGTAACCGTTATGATCAGGAGAAGCTGCTGACACAGAGCAACACTCTGTACGTAGGAAACCTGTCTTTCTACACCACAGAGGAACAGGTTGGTTTCTATTTTATCATGCTTATACACTCTCCAACAGTTCGTCATCACCGCTTCCTTCAAAAGCAGATTTATCCATCTGTCCATTTTCGTCCAAAAGGTGTACGAGCTATTTTCTAAAAGTGGAGACGTCAAACGCATCATAATTGGCCTCGATAAGGTCAAGAAGACTGCCTGTGGTTTCTGCTTTGTAGAGTATCCTTTTAACACGTACCATCCACTGAAATATACACATCAATGTTGTATTGTGTTTACTGTTTTGTCACTAACACAGAAAGTGTGTATTGTGAGTGCGCCGTCTCAAGGTAACACATTTCATTAAAAAGGTCATGCAAACCTTAACTTCAGCTGTGCCAGGTATTACACACGTATAGATGCAGAAAACGCCATGCGCTTCATCAATGGGACACGACTGGATGACCGCATCATCCGCACAGACTGGGATGCTGGCTTTAAGGAGGGAAGGCAGTATGGCCGTGGCAAGTCTGGAGGACAGGTGGGGATTCTTGAACTGTGCAGAACTACATTAGCAAAATTTTGTGTAATGCCGATTCATTAGTATTGACATTATGCATGTACAATATGCTGTTTTACTATTTGATAGGTTATGCTGCTTAATATAATTATGACTACAGACTCTTGTACTGGTCTATATATCAAATCACTGTCATGGGATTTAAATTACACTCATAACAATTAAGTGATGACAGGGTGTCTAAATGCATTGCATCATATACACCAACTCTTTGCAGTGTTTTGTGATATTACATGACGTCATTTGAAATGATTCTAACAGCAAACAAATAATTAAAATGGCTAGCTTTGCAATATGCATTAATAGATACAGACAGAGTCCAAAATGAAAAAAAAATATTGGATATGGATATTAAAATATAAAAAATGGATATTAAAATTAAAACAATTGCTTGGCAGGTAGTTTCTTTACACTCTGGCAGGTAAAAATATTACAGTACATTTTGAGC
This sequence comes from Laemonema laureysi, assembly GCA_900303225.1. NCBI lineage: Eukaryota > Metazoa > Chordata > Actinopteri > Gadiformes > Moridae > Laemonema > Laemonema laureysi. Next base: position 6,947 of record OMNS01035978.1, on the reverse strand, counting down.
CCTGGATACAGATGTATTTATTTTAAAATGTCTCCCTCTTGTGTTAAAATGAGATGGTGTCTCAACCATAAATTCACACAACTACACAACAACTAGCGACCATTCATTTCCAATAGTATCCAGCGACACACGATGATGGGGTAGAGTCACGACCATCCACAAAATCTGAGAGCAACATAAGGGTTGAGCAGCTTTCTACCGACTGCCAATTTGGTTGGAGGATGTGCATGGAATTTACTCTTTGCGATCCTAGAATGGACGACCAGAACAACTGTTAGTTTTCCTATTGTTTATGATTTGTCTCTGGGAACATACCAAGTTACAATTTAAAAAAGGATGCATGGAGGCAGAATTCAGACTATGGGAATCCCTCATGAGATTCTGAGCATAATGTTAATCGTACTACGCAAGCATGATTGTCCCACTAAACACAACACCCCCACCACAGTCTCAAGCCCAATATCAGGCAGACATGCCACCTGGTGGTCAGCGACCGCTTGGTGGTCAGCGACAGCTCACCAGCCTTTTACCACCAAGTGTAGTTGGCGGTGTGCAGGCCAAGCACGGTAATGCTGTGTAGTCTTCGTTTCAGTTTGGTTGTCTTGCGAGTGAGTAAATACATGATCTTCCTTAATTACCTATTGATATGTTCAAACCCTAAATCTAACGCCTAGCATAGCAAATTTTGTAAACTTGGTTACGTACAATGTTGAAGTAGCTTGTTTCATCCATACACACAGAACAATGAAACTACAATCTCAGGAAAGTGTGGATGAAGAAATACTTTTTATTCTTTGTGTAAAACACTGCTCAGCGCATTGCATTACACAGCCTTAAATTATTTTGAACCGCACGGCTGTTGTCGTTGATTCCGATGTACATAACCCATCATGAATGCCCCTTCTGCTCTGTACAGGTGAGGGACGAGTACAGGCAGGACTATGACCCGGCCAGAGGTGGGTACGGTAAGATAGCTCAGCAGAGGGCCCCGGAGGCCCGCAACAGTTTCTAGAGACAGCCCAGTGTTGCGCTAGGACTGGTGCAACCTCAGACTGGACGGTCTCTGCAGTTCCTGCAGTTTGCTTGGACTAATGGTGTTTCAATCAGTCTCTGAAGAAACACTTTTGTATCGAACAATACGACCACAGTGGACAACATCTGGGACTACTTTGAAGATTCTTTTTTTATTTTATTTTTTATGCTTTTGTCCTGTATTTGATTTGTGAGCCGTGGCCCCCAGCTTTCCATTTCTCTTTTAATAGCATGCTCTGCCTTTTCAAAATGCCAGACGTTTCCCCAAAGGCTGAAAAGCCACAAGACATTTGCAACGGCAATAGTGGAATTATTCCATCTCAAATACCATTTAAAGTCTTTTTTTTCTGACAAAATGATCTTATTGACATTTATATTAGTGTCTGTTAGAGTTTGTGAGCCTGTTCCCAATCTCTCCCCTGATACAATAAATTAAAGTTGGCAACCTATTGAACATTGATCAGGTTTTTCTTCTTTTATTGTTTTAAATATAAAAAATAAAACCTTTGCTTTGTGCCCAAGGCTTCTTGAATCCAGCCAGTGCAGCCTATCAAATTGGAATCTACAATTATACTACCAAAATGTTAGCATGGTGATGTTAATTGCTGCATCAATGAGTTACATTTTTGATATTCTGCTAAATGCACTATTGACTTCTTGCTGCCTTGTCTAGTCTATTTTTGTACTGGACAATTTGATTTGGTCTCTTCACTAGCTGGGAAAACATGACATTGATATTTTAGTTTATTCTTCCATCTGTCAAACATGCATGCGATGCAACACATCAAGACAGTAGGTGATGTTTACAAATGCTGAAATGAGCTCTCCTCTACCCTTCAGAAATATTATGAAAAGAAGCGAGTTTTCTGAATCAATTGGATGAATTGGTAAGGGATTAGCACGTCCGTAAGTGGGGCCAGCAGTTTCTTTGGCCACCCCTTGGGGGCGCCACTGGCCTTAAATAACGAGCACAGTATTTTAACACCAGTGTAGTTAACCAGTTCAGTTCACAACTATTATTTTTTTAAGAGGTTGGTCTCATTGAGATTTAACATTTATTTTACAGGAGAGATCTGGCCTAGACAGCATATAGCAGCCTATAACAGCATGCAATATATTATTACAATGAAACAAACAGTAAACAACATACAATACCACATAAACATTATTTTACTCAGCACATGCTGAGAAGAAGCAAGACCTATGAGGCCAGATAGTTATGTTGACCTGCATCCATTTGTTTCACAGCTTTGACCATTGACAGTGTGACAAGCTCCCTCAGTCTCGGCTTGCTTTGAAGCACATTCCATGGTGAGGGGCCTGAACACTAGATACCTCTCTTGCCAAACTCTGTCCTCACCTTAGGGCCATGAATACATATCATCATTAGACTGTAGTGCATAAGTGTCATTAGACTGTTTTCTAAAAATTGCCATAGGTCCTTAACCGCAGGCCAGCCCACTCTCATATAGAGAGTACAGTGATGCGTTAGGGCTTTGGAGTTGGTAATAAACCTCAACACTTTGTGGTATACAGGATATGCAGGGAGGCCACTGGGGAAAACTGGTACAAAATGTCACCATAATCTAGCAGAGGTAAGAAAGTTGCTACGATAAGTCTCTTCCTGGCAAAAACAAAAACAGCTCTTGTTTCTAAAACAAAAACCAAGCTGAAGCCTAAGCTTTTCGAGCAGTCCATCGATATGGGGCTTGATGTCAGATGTTAAACACAACCCAGCTATTTGTAATTTGCTACCCTTCGATATGCATATTCTGTGAGGTGACTATGGACAGGAGGGACTGAGGTTCTTTGATCTGCTAAAAACAATTAACTTGGTCTTATGAGCCTTAAGGAGCAGTTTCAGCTGGTGGAGCTGGGTCTGAACAAGATAAAAAGCAGACTAACTCAACAAATGCTTAATTAAGTGTGGCTGAACAACAAAACAACCCATAGATATCCACCCATCACCAGCACCACAGTACTTTAGAATAGCTTGGCATCTAGTAGCATCTAAACTTTTCTTATATTGACAAGTAGTACATTAATGTTATCCATAATGCATAGTTTGAAGATGGCACCAACAATCAGGTCCAGTTTGATTTTGAAGTAAACCTGACCAAATGATAGCATCAAATGTTACAGCAATATGGAATTAGAGTTGAAAGATGGCATGTCTGTCCCAGTGAAGCATTGCAAGTACGCTGGAGAATAATCATCAGCCTATAGTTCTCTACTGAGCATGGACATCTGAACTGATTTTTTGACAAAACTAAAGAGGAGAATGACAAGAGGTTATAAAGATGCTGTGGCAGCCAAGTCATCATGCATGTGCAACCAAGTGATTGGCTGTCAACCCTTGTCTCTTAAATGACACTCCATGTTAGGGTGTTCCATCATCAGCGTTTCATTAAATCAGCCTGAACTTGCAACAGATTCACTATGAGGATTGATTGATGAAATGGAGAAGATGAGGGACAATAGAACAAGATTAGCTAGACGATGATGAGAATGATGTTCTTTGCTAAGGGAACAAGGTTAGCGCAGTCATCTTAGAATATCTGTTCAATTTATCTCTCTCTCTCTCTGTAGTTTAATCCAGTACTTTTTTTCAGAAAAAATACCCTGTCTTCAGAATAGTACACAAGAAACAGGTAACAACAGGTATCTGAACAACAGTTATGAAAAGAAAAAGTGATGGAGGGAGAAGAGTGCACACTGTCAAGAAGAAACAGCAGAAAGAGAGACATGGCAGAAGTATTCAGAGTTCAGTCTCAATAGCCTGGGGAAGTTTTAAATTGAATTATAGTTGCTGGAAAGAACATTATGTAATTATCTATCATTAAGTATTGTGATAAAAATTACTTGCTTTATTTAAATTTGCCAATTAATTTGTCATGAATGTTCAAAAAGCTTTCATCCAATACTGTGGCTTAACAAATGGTATACCTTCCTCTTTCTCAGTTCACTTGTTCAGCATAGTTAAGAGCCGGGTGAGCCAAACTACACTATGCACAAGAAATACCAAAAAATTATAATCAAATACACAGTCCAAATCTCAGCAAGTACAGGTTTTGTAGGCACTTCAAAGTCCGCAATAGTTTCCACTAATTTACACATATGAAAAGTCAGTTTTAATCTGTATTTTACACCCACAACGGAGCTCGGCTGGTCACGCAGTTTTTGGCCTGCTTTTTCATGTTGTAGAGCTAGCGAGATACTCTTCTAAACAGCGATTTTAATGTTATATCCATTGGGGAACATTTTAAACATGACATATCCAGTTGACATGGGTTTTAGTTAGGCTATTGTCTAATTACTTTATAATTTGCAGATTGTGTACAAATATTGACCAAACGATAGATAGCTCTATAGAGAGGACTGCTGCTGCCTGATGGTTTTACTTGGGAGCCCCATCTCCTGGGCAGGTATACACTGCTAGACACACAGGACTCATGCCGGTGATCGCGTTTTTAGTTCTGAAGCCTAGAAGACTTTCATGGCTCACTATCAGCTAGCTGCTACAAACAAATCTATTTTTGTAATTGTAATCCATGTCTTCACTTATATACTAGATATATTACATTTTAGTGGTAATCTTTGAGAATCTCTGAACATAGTGGTTTAGTAACAGTAATACTGCATAAACATTTCCATAAACCTATATGTCAAACATGACAGTTTTAGCAGTGTAAGCCGGAATGGAATGGAATTTTCTTGTCTAGCTGTCTCTCTGCCATTGCGAAGTAATGCCAATTACTTCAATGGTTCTTTTAACACATCTGTGATTGGTGCACAACCTTTGCTGTGTCAGCACTCATTGGTTGTTGCACCTCTTCACACATGATTGGTCTAGAGGACGAATGGGCCACCAGAGCTCATCAATATAAATCCTTGTCATTCAGGGAAAGAAAATAATCTTCTTATGGTCTATCGGGGTGCTTTGTGTCATTATGCAACATTTTGTAAGGATAATTTAACCAAATTCTACCAAAATTCAGCCAGACTTACATACCCCACTGTGGCAGTTCCTCCTGTCACACACTACCCAAGTGGCTTTTCTGGCTCCTCGGTAGACGTTGTATAAATCAGTTTATTGGAGAGTTGGCAAGATATTACAGGCCGAGCAGGTAAATGCTGTCAATGGCAGTGCTCTCCCTGAGTGTGTGTGGTGATGGCTGGTTTATCTTGTGCCTTGATCACCCAATGCACTACAGGAGGCTGCTTAAAACCTCTGGCAGAGGTGCGGCTGGGCTTGGGCTGCTGCAGCCTAGTTCCAGGGGCTGCTAGCTGCAGATGCAAATGGCTGCTAGCACCCTCCGCTGGGCTACACCAACGACCATCGCTGCCGTTGGGGAAAGGGCTAATGCTGGGTGGTGGCTGTCTGTCAACACTGCTAGGCTCCCCTGTGTCTTCAGGCAGCCCTCTGTGTCCCTTTCCAGGTCAGAGAGGCCCCATGCTGGGCACCAGTGTGGCAGTTTGACCTGACCACACACCCCAGCAAAGCCACAAACAAGTGGCTTTGCTGGGCTCCGACGACGACCAGGACACGGGTAGATTTGATCCAAACCAGTTTATTGGAGAATTGGCAAGATGCTACTGCCAGGGCAGGTGTTCCATGCTGACATGTGTTCTCCCTGAGTGTGTGGTGATGGCTGGTTTATCCTGTGATTGATTGGGTGATCCTTGATCACCCAATGTACCACAGGTGTGCAGCAGCAATCCTGTGTGGACAGGATTATTATTTTTTTAAACAGAGGGGGAAAGAAATACGTTTTCAGAAATACCTGTATAGGTGTGGACGAGGTTTCAGGCAGGTGAATTCACTGGCCAGCTCCTCCTCCAGCTCTAAGGCTTCTGTATTTGTCATGTCTGGAGTATACTCTGATTGGCTCACTCGTTATTGTAAAGGATTGTGGGATTTGGCTTGTCCCCAAATGCCACAGCTGTGTCTCTACAAGACATTTTGTATGTTTAACTCTCTCTCTTTCTCTTTTTCACAACACACACACACACACACACACACACACACACAGACACTTCTTAAATTGGACATTCAAGACTGCTCCCTTGTTGTCCAATGATCCGTGCTGTCCTGTGTTTCAATAGCTATAGGTTTTTTTTCACTCATCTTGACTATCCGCAGTTGGATGACACGCTGGTGAAACTCCCGGGTTGGGGACAGCCTTTGGCGTTGGTGTTGCAGCTGCAGCTGAGGGACCTTGAGCTCTATGGTTGACTGGCCAGTGGAGTCCCGAGGTCATTACCACTCCCGGCGTGAAGCCAGGGGCTCTAATATCACGCTCCAACGCCCCCTCAATACTCTTTCAATGGAGAAAAAATACGAAATACTTCTCTTTTCTCTCGCCTAAGTAGCCTAAACATCAACACATATTTGCATGTCTGCCCACCGAGGGCAGTGTGCCTTAGCCGACCCTCAGGTAAAACACTAGAGTTACATAAACCCAGTGGCGAGTGGTCTATATAAGCTGTGAATGTGGTGCATGCCCAGGCGCTTTGAAATATGACAGAATTTATATCTAACTATAAAGGAGGAAATCTCTGTATGTCTGTCCATCGATTATCTTGGACAACCGTTCGCACGATCGGCTTCGCACTCTGCGGGTGTATTGTAAGTTGTTCGGATGTGCGGTTCTGGAGCAGTTCTCCAGAAATCGCTGTGGAAGAAATACCGAAATTAAACAACAAGTGCAAGCTGCCAGCTTGGACTGTGGGTAGTGTAGGTCTTCTCCTACGTCCAGCCAGCAGGGTGTTGGACTGTGGGTAGTGTAGGTCTTCTCCTATGTCCAGCCAGCAGGGTGTTGGACTGTGGGTAGTGTAGATCTTCTCCTACGTCCAGCCAGCAGGGTGTTGGACTGTGGGTAGTGTAGGTCTTCCCCTACCTCCCACCAGCAGGG